>RJWM01001548.1:0-152208 GCA_004363535.1 Dasyprocta punctata
GAGATAGGAAAATTAGACAGTGATATCTTAAAGGTACGGGGTTTCTTTTGTAGTAGTGAAAATGCTCTAAAATTCATGAGGATAATGGGAGTACAACTTCATGAACATACTGTAATCAATTAAATTCTATACTTTAAATTGGAGAATTGTCTGGTGTGTGAATTATATCTGAATACAGTTTTTTTTAATGCTTACTTTCCTAATTCCAGATCTACGAAGGAATCTATGCCACTTCTGTGTATCCTCTTGATAACTTCTGCAATATAGCTGAAGAAAAATGGGTGGAAAAGTCACATAAAATATTTATACTATAAGAAAATCTCCCATGAATAGTTCTTATGTCAGCGGGAAGTGGTGTACCATTTTTAATTTTTAAACTATTATTGGATGCCCACATAGTGACTCCTACAGAAATGTCCTGAAGTTTAACCTCATCCATGGTACTTTCTTCCATCTACATCTCAAATGTTAAGGCATTTAAGGCCACCAGAAATGTTGTCAGGGTACAAGATTCTATACAGAATTTTGTATCACTAGCAGTTTAGAAAAATGTAATTCCCAAGACTCATGATTTTCTTGGTTACACTGCATATGCATCTTTATTCATCTGCTGTTTTCACACTAATTAGAAGGTCAACTTGAAAGAAACTTGACATCCCAAAAGCATTCTGTGGCCCTCAGCCATTTCTTTTTTCCCTATTCAAAAGAACCTTGTCAATCTTATTGGGCTATAACACCTATAATTTTCTGATCATGCTAATGTACCACAAGCTATAGACTAAATAAATTTATATCCAGGAGTTACTTAAAATCTGAAAATCATTTCAAACTTTGTTGTAGAATAAAACTTTTAAGAAATACTGTCAAAATTTGAGGGGAGGGAAAGATAGAAGAGGTTGAACGTGTGTGAGGAAGGGCAAAGTTTTGAACCAGTAATCTTGGAGAGAGAAGGAGTGAGCTCTGGCTGAGAAACATCATAGGATTGCTGGGTGTTTTCCAGGGCTCATTTGAGATTGAAGCTTGTAAATTATAGTGGTACCAGTGTGCTCCATTGAGAGTCTTCCTGCAACAGCTCTCAGCTGCTTGAATGGCAGCAGAGAACTGGGTTCCTCCCAGGTTGGTATGCACTGAAAAGATGAAAGTACCAGAGAGTTTGATCTATTGAAAAGATGCTAGCGAAATGATATACTATGGCAGCCTTTTCTTTTTTAACAAAGGGAAAAAGAGGCAAAGCCCAACAGCCAAGTTTCACACTTAGAAAGCATTCGTCACCTTCCCTGAGCCCAGAGCCTCTGAAGCCAGTTCTGTGACAATGCTCCAGACTCAATTCTTTATTCTGGCACCAAAGGAAGTAGGCATGAGGGCTGCAGCCCCAGCTGCCCACTCTTCCCTTTACTCTGCAGAAGTTGGCACCCTGCAGCTGGGCTGGGGCCAGAGGTGAGCTGTAGGAGGTAAGAGCTGGCCTGCTGATCAGCCTGCATCCAACCAGACAATCCTGACACAGCCCTATCACAGTGGCTGACCTCCAGGGCCACTGGGTCCCAAACAGAATCTGAGAGGACTTCTGAGAGGCATGGCCTGAAAACAGAAACAGACTCTCAAGGTCTTCAGGTGGAAGCAGTGTTGGTCTGGCATCCCCCATCCCCTTCAGGGGCCATTGAAAGGGTCAGTGTGACCTAGAATATCCTTCTGGCTGACCTCCAAGCTGGACATCACTTTCTGCTCCATGAAACTAAGCAGGGTCCTGTAATTTGCTTAAACCAGTGAAAAGCAAGTGGGATATAGATGTCACTCCTAGGCAGGAGTTTAAAAGAATGCCAAACTGTAATACATTCTCTTTTTCTCTGCAATAGAGGTTGTTAAAAAATGGTCACTCTTCTATCAGCCTGAGTCATAGAGGAGAGAGAACAACACCTCTCAATCACAGGGGACTGTAGCATGAAGGAGTAATAAACCTTCACTATGGTATCATAACGCAGGAATAACCCTTCGTTTGTTACTGCGAAATGACCCAGCTCAGCTTGAGTGATTTCTGATCTGATTAACCATGCCCTAGATTTGTGTGGTGAAAGGATGAAGAAAAGGTGTCTTAGACGAAACAGCATGCCAGAATACAACACATTTCACTGAATAATTTATAAACAACATAAACTTATTGTCCACAGTTCTGAAAGCTGAGAAGTACAAGACCAAGGTCAGCAGATTCAGATTCAGGATCCTCTTCCAAATAGATGACGTCTTCTAGCTGTATCCTCACATGACAAAAGGGGCAAATACGCTTTCCCAGGTCTACCTTATAAGGGCACTAATGCTCTCCATCATCTCTCTAAAGATACTGGCTCTTAATACCATTTCACTGGCAATCAGGTTTGAAGTGAGGGTAGAGGCACAAATATTTAGTCCAAAGCAGGAGGAAACTACCGTTTATTGATCACTTCTTTTGTGTTCTTTCTGCATCTCTGTATCTCTGCCCTCATCAATCATAAGTTGATTTCAGTATAAGGCTAGCCTAGCCTTCTTGTCTCTGTGTTCATGGGGGTGAGGGGTAGCCCCTGCTGTGGCCTGCAGGAAACATCCATGGTGGGTTTTTATGAAACTTCCTTATCAGCATAACCACTGTGAAAGTGTTCCTGGTAGGGGGCTGGGGGTGAGGGCCACTACTGCAGGAGGGGGACCCCAGGGAGGAGAGTGCTGAGTTTCATTACTTAGTTAGTGACCTCATTCTCAAAGAGCATGGCAGTGAACTGTTGTCCCACACCCAGAACATGTGAATGAGGCAGAGCTGGGCAGGAAACACAAGAACTAGAAGGCACCCAAGTGGGAAGGCCCTGGCCAGCTCAGGTCAGCTATAGAGGGATCAACAGAATGGGACCTGGGCCTTCTGAGGGATGGAGAGAGAGTCTTCTGAGAGAGTCTCATCACACTAGGAGGTCGATTTGTTCATTTACTCACTCAACACACTTTTTATTTTTACCTACTCAGCTCTGTGTACTTTTCTAGATGCTTGGGGGGGAAAACAAAAGGAAACAGACAATCATATTTTCCCCCTTGGGCTGGCATCTTGTTGGGGAAAGATGGGTATTAAACCAATCAATAAGAAAAAAATGATGATATTTTTATCATGACCACTGCTGTGGAACAACAACAACAAAAAAAAGCAGGCAGGGAATGAGGAAGGCAGGACTGAGGCAATGTTAAATAGAGTTGCCAGGAAAGGCTCTGAGGTGAGTGACTCATGAGCACAGTAGAAGGGACAGTGTGTTCACAGAGCTGAAAAAGCAGTTACTTCAATGTGCAGATGACCAGCATCAGAGAGGGTGCCAGGCCCGGACGTTCCTCCCACACAGTAGCACAGCTCTCGAGCCTAATTCACATGCACGGTCGGGAGCTAATCTTCCTTGCAGGAGGGTGTTGGTTGGTTGGTTGGTTGGTTTGCTTTAATGCTGGATCTAGGTCCATGCTTGCATCTGGAATTGGAGACTATTTCAATTGATAACCAGTTGACTGAAGCTCCAGCCAGATCAGAAGGCCTGAACCCCTTCCTCCAAGGCCACAGCCACTTGCTCCTGCCAGCGGCTTCTCAACGCCTCACAGGCACACAGAGCTGGTTAGCTGGCAGCCTGCTGCATACCCATCTCCCAGGCCTGCATCTGTCTGTCTTCCTGACTCCAGATGGCGGTATGAGGGGGACTCCACTCTCAGGAGCAGCTGTGCTGTGAATGGCTTCCACCGGAAGCCGGGAGGATGGATGGCCCAGGCACACCAATTGTCCATTAGGAACTCCAGATCCATTTTCCGGGTTTACATTCTCAATTCATAAAGGTTTAAAAACTATGGATTTTCATTTTGCTTGTTGCTCCCGTAACCTCGCCAAACATCTTCCAGGCGTAGGGTGTCAACGGCCAGCAGCCTGGCCTGTGAGGTGATACAGCACCTCTGCAGGCGAGATGGGCGCTTGGGGAGAAGAGACATTAAACAGATCAACCACTGCAAATCAATCAGGCCTTGCCTTGCCTTTCAGGAATACTGGCTGTGGCTGCCTGACTGGCCCCATTGTGTGACAGGGGGTGTGTGAACTGAGGGATAAGGCCTGGAAGATTCTGGAAAATTCTAAAAAGTACATGGGCTTCCAGCAGTGGTGAGGGCAGAGGAACCAGGCCCAAACCTGCATTCCCAAAGCCATGGAAAGGTCAGTACTCCCAATCTCCCTTGCCCAGCTCATGATTACAGGGCACACTCGTACCCCTGACACAACACTGCTGCCCCCAGGCCTTTGCTGAGGGTGCTGACAGCAGGGACAGCAGGAGCTGGGAACTCTGGAGTCTCATCTGTCCTTTGTCCCCAGCTGATCTTTCCACAGGCTGACCTCCCTTCTACTCACACCTGCCCTCACACTGGCCTCATTCAGCCCAGAGTCAGTAGCTGGCATGTCCCCTAGGTATCCGTGGAGCTGCAAAATTCCTGCCACAGGGCTTGGCTTCTGTTACCTGTGCACAGAGATCAGGGGACCCTAGGGCTGCTGTGCCAGCAGTCCAGAGAGGCGGGACCATGTGGGCATAGAAAGATCAGAGACCGGTCTTGAGGACAGTCTGCACCCTGGCTCTGCCTGCCGCGCCCCTGACACTCACCTACAAATTGTGCACACAGACATCCACATCGCTAAATATTTTAGCAGGAGAATGATTTCAGAGGGGGCAGGGAAAAGGGTGAAGTAATGATTTATAGAATTTTAGAAAACTTGATTCCTTAAGTGTACTTCACAGCAGGGCCCTTGCACACACAAAGGCAGAGCTCCACGATTGATTCTTTCAGGAAAGAAGAAAGGGACGCTAAGAGCCCTTTAAACCGCATTTCTAGGGCACTTTAGCAGCCATTCAGGAGCCCTCCCCCCAGCCCACCCCCAACCACGCTGGTCCTCTCACCTTCTGCTGCACCACTGACCAAGGAGTGGCCAGTGGAAGCCAGAGGTGGCCTCAGCCCTAGCACTGTCAAAGAGGAACCCTGTCCAGAATGGTTGCTCTCCAGGGAGAAGTTGCCTGCTCAGGGTCTCCCTCCTTCCCCCAGAGGAGACAGTTACATAGACCGGAGCCCTGGGATGGAAACCCAGCTCCACTAGTGTGTTCCTGAGAAGCCTCTGTCTTCTCATCTGTAAAATGGGATCACACCAATGGGCGGGATCTCTGTGAGCAGCCTGTGAACATCTATGTGCATGGGCTGGTTCAGGTCCCTGATTGTCATTCTTAGGGGGCGGGGTGCAGGGCAGAAGAGAAATTGTGGGAGACTTCAAGGGCCAATCTGCCACCTTCCCAAAAGCATGTGGTATGAGAACTAGTCACCCCTTCCTCAGTGGTTAACCTGGATGCTTCTAGTTCTAAAGGTGGGAATAAGCCAACTTCGGGACAGCCCAAGCGGCCTGTGGGGGAGGTAAACACACCGCTGCTCCTCCTTCCCAGGCACAGCTGCAGATGGCTAGGGAGGCCAGGCTCACAGAGTGGCCCTAGCAGAGAGGCAGCCCCCATCCTGACTCTCTTTGCCTTTGGAGGCCCCTCCCTCCAGTGCTCCACCTTCTGCGTGGGGTACAAAGTCCCACTGGAACAGGGAGGAGAGGACGGTGTGGGGACAGCCTCACAGTCACCAGCAAAGGTCTCCTTCAGGCCCCACCATGTCTGGGTGAGCAGAAAGGAATCCAGGCAGGAGCAAACTCCTGGAACAATCAGGGAAAGCTTTTATGTTCAGAGACCAATTAATTATCCAAACCTCTCGATTTGAAAAGCAGGATGTTTAATCTCCTGTTTTCCCCAGGGTCTCAGCCCTTTGACCCTGCTTCTTGACCCCTGCCCTTTCACCTTGCCACGTTCCCTGAAGGCCCTGATTCTGCGATTCTGCACAGTAGCTTTGTTTGGTAAACACAGTGCGAGTGGGGGAGGTTAAATGCAGGATGCGCTGGCGAGGCGCCTTTGTACAAAGCCCCATTTTCCCAGGGTGACAGGGCAGGCTAAGAGGGGACAAGGCCTAGGAGGGTCAGTGCCACTTGGGGCTCACTGGATCCTGCACTGTGTCCGCAAGGAAAGTTGTCATTGCTCCTCAGAGAGAGACTGAGCATTGCCCTAAGTCACTATGCTGTGATCGTTTTGGATCATTCCTCCTTCTCATGCTGAGTGCTGTTATGCAGACAACTGGCCGGATGCATCCCTTGCAGGGGGCACAGCTGCAGGAGATGCAGTGAAAGTGTCCCTGGAGAGTAAGCAGGGGCCATGCACGGTAACAAGGATCCTCTGCCCGCTGACTTCCCTGAACTCCTATGTGGCATCCAGTGAGAGGAAAGGGTCTAAGGAGATCTGGCTCCAGAACCCAGTTTTGCTTCTGATTAGCCTTTTGTCCTCAGATAAATTAGTTAACTTTTCCTTGCCTCAGTTTCCTCATCTGCGTAAGAGAAAAACGAGAGTACCTCTCTTACGGGGCTGTGGAGAAAAGATCATAAAAGTTAAGGGTTGGGTCACTAGAAGACCTACATAGAAGTTGGATAGATTTTTAATTTATTTTTCCGCTGAGGGATTTTCTTGCTCCAGCTTCACCCTGTTTAACCACCCCACATGTCTTTGCACCCCAGGAGCCCTAAACTCCGAGTGCCACTCAGGGAGTGCAGCGGGGCTAGATGTGTGGCTTCCCTGGCTACCCAGAGACAGTAATTCTCAACCAGAGTGATTTTGCCCCAGGGGGCAGGAGGCAATACCTGGGGGTGTTTTTGTTTGTTGAAACTAAGGGAAGGGTTCTTACTAATACCTGGCAGGTAGAGTGCAGGGTATTGGGTTCTGGCAGGGTCAGCACTCAGCACAGCCCTGGTCCACCCTTCAAGACAAAGACGCATCTGCCCTGAGGGCAACATCGCAAAGGCGGAGAAGTCCTGCCAGAGCATGGGGCCAGCTCGCCTGTCTCCCACCTGTCCCCTGGCCTGTGAGAACACAGATGCTGCCCCACCCCACCTGAGGTGACTCATGAGATAGAGAATATTTTCATTCTCCCACATTCCCTTAAGAATTCCCAGGGACAAAAGCAATGCCTGGACACAAATTACGCATCCTGAGAAGCCAGCTACAATATGCATTCATGTAAATCAATGAACAAAAACCAATTGCTGTGGCACCAATTGCTAAACAAAGCCTTGGAACTAATGCCTGTAATTTGAAGTGCTCACAAAAGTGATAAAAATCTATCCGGAGCGCTGGGTCCTCCTCCATCTCGTGGTGACGCTTCCAGCCTTTCAGCTGTCACTCAGCCCCAGTAGCTCTGAGGAGGGAGATTCTGCACCACCGGCCACCAGGGTTCCCTCTGGGGTTAACCCTTGCTGGACATCCCTCCTTTCTCTGGATACAGGGACCAAGACATGTCCTTTCTGCTTAGGCCCTGGTTACCTTGGTTACAGTCAGAGACTAACCAAATAGCCTCATTAAAGGGGTCAGGGGCAGCAGTGGGGAAGAGAAGCGTGGGTGAGAGGTTGCCCTTGAAATTTCTAACACCTCTATAATTCTTTCCTGAAAATAGAGGCCGAATAAAACCAGCTTGTTTATAGAGGATTAGCTAACCTCCTTTTTGCACTTTCCATAGGTATTCTGGGTCTGTCGCCAAATGTTACGTTATTCCTGAAGACACTGACGTGAAGAGTACGCCCAACATCAAACCAAACCTTGATGGTATGCTTCTTCCTGGACTATAATTGGGGGAAATTCTAAATATATGGGTACACAATGTGCTGTGTTGTTTGTGCTTTTTCAGATTGATTGTCATGATATCTGAAAGTTGACCATCCCTGACTGTCTCAGATTTCATTGCCAGAGAAGAAAGGGATTCGGTCTTCACCTTGGAATCCTGTGCAAGGCAAGTGACAGGCAATTAGAATCTTAATTCAGTTTTTAATTTCTAAACTGAAGAGAAAATAATTATTTGGAAAATAATCTGTTTCTGAGAGATGGGAAGAATTTCCCCAAATCACAAGACTTCAATAAATTAGCATTTTATGTTAATTTGTTATATTATAGACTTCATTGCAACTCATTTTCCCATATGCCTATGACATTTAGTAAGTTGCTGGCAGCCCTGAGTGAAATATGCTTTTTCTTCAGTACTGCATCAATCCAGTTACCCGAAATGAGCTTTATAAAGGAGCACTAGGATATATTCTGTCTATAATAACATCTAAATAGCTAGTGCTTGTAGCACTAAATAAACGCTAGACAATCTGAGAACCACAGCAACAAACACAATTTAGGCTGCTGAGATTTTTACATTTTGATCACTGGAGCTTGTATTCATAACACCATCGCTGTGTCCCTGGGCAAATCACATCATCTCCTTGAGTGTTAGGGTCCTTGTAGGCAACTATGGGTCAGGACATTATTTACTTCCAGTAAAATACTATAAGAAATAAAATAAATGATGAACGTAGAGCCCTCCACAAGCCACTTGAAATTTAGTTCCTCCTGGGTAAAGTTGGTTGTTTGGGAAGCATCATACAAAACGTAGGTGAAACTCCCCGTCTCTCCCAGCCCCGCTATGTGTGTACTCAAAGAAGTAAAAAAGCTTACAAGGTAATTTTTGCTTCTGACCAATTGCCCTGCCCATTTGATAAAAGACAGAGCCTGAAGACGGGTACTAGCAGCTTGAGAAAGGAGCCTGTGTCTGTTATCTCTTAGGAAAGGTGGAGTTGTCCAGCTGGTCAGCAATCAGAACCTAGAATTCAGGACACTTGGTTGAGGCTGACTGGAGTCGGCCCAATTCCCTGAACCTCCACTTCTTCAGCCATAAAGTAAGAGGGAAGAGTGGGGGGGATCCCCAAGCTCCTGTCCAACTCTGAGGTTCTGTGATTTCAGGATGCGTAATCTGAGGACTGAATAGAAATCGCTGACTGGCCCCTACGTTTCTGTCACACCAGGAGAAGGGAGTGTTATTTATTCCTACGAATTCTCCATGGTGCCAATCCAGTGCTTTCCAGTGCTCGATAGATATCTGCTGATCAATCCATTGGTCAGATTCCAGGTCTCATGACTCCCAGCTCCTTGCTCTTTTAATTTCAAAAAGGTCAATCAATTGATCGATATATTTTTTTACAATGCCACAGAGCCATTGTGCAGTTTAGAAAGAAATCAGTCAAATAGTATTCCCGCCTCCATCCCACAGGCATACGGACACATATGTGCATGCTGTGACATGTGCACACAGGCCTACACGCACTGAAGAGGCTCTAGTGGTTTGGGTACAGAGCAGAACAGGCATTTCTAGGAGCCCATCTCACGGAACACGCCCTTTCATGGACTCAGTGGAGAATTTCCCTGAGTGGCTTTGCTGAAGGTCAAACATAAACTGACCTAGCCAAAGCACACATTCTGTGAGACAGGCCAGCAGGATGTGCAGACAGACACCCCCACAGACATGGCTGTGCCCTTGGGTGTGCCAGGCAGCAGAGTCCCAGCTGGGAAGAAGAGAACTCCCAGGAGGGATAACAGGAAAATGACATCGATCATGGCGCTACTGGTGGTGGCGAACCTATGGCATGTGTACTGCAGCCGGCTGTCCGTCATCACTGAAAGCTCTGGAAGGTCCGCCATCACGATCTAGGGCGACTGGGCCCTCTGTGCTCTCCAGCTCCTCCCTACAGCGCTCCCATTTACCTGCAAACTCTCCCCGTTTCCCAAGTCAGGGCAATGCTGGGCACTCTGCAGGCTGGGGCCTCGCCACATCCCCTGCAGTCGCTTAGCCGGGGAACTGTGGCTGATTTAGAACCAGTTGAATTCATTTCTTCATATCTACATCTGATTTCTTCATACCCACATCTGATCTTATCAAAGAGGCTGCTGTGGGGGGCGGAGCTGCGGGTTTTGTTCTCTGGCTTCTTCCTTTCCCCTTCCGTCTCTCCTCTCTGGAAGGATTGTTTTCCCCTCCCCCTCAGCCCCCAACCCTGAGCAGATCTCTTCTCCCCTCCGAAGGTAATGGCTGTAAGAAGATTTCATTTTGTTATAGCTCCAACAGCCCCGATATTTTAAATTTGTCTTTGACAAATTTGGAGCCCTGGAATCATCATTTAGGAAACAAAGCTTCACCAGGAGCTTTTAAGAAGGGTTTTTTCCTTTCAGTTTTAGCAGGCTAGTAAAAATCAATAATACCGTGCTCCCATCTGTAGACCACCTGACATCTCATGAATGGGCAATGGAGCCTGCTTCTGGCTGCAAGAGGCAGTGGCCGGCCTGGCTCCGGAGCCCAACTCTCACCTCTCTTTTCTGGCCATTTAAAAGCCTCTGTCCCTCCAGGGAAAATTTCTAGGGCCCTCTCTGTGCGGCAGGATGGGTCTTTACCATCGGGGTTTAGAGCAGGCAAACTGAAGGCAGGGAGGTGGTGGGGTGGGGAGGGGAGATATTATCTGAGCCCAGAAACGATCCAATCCTTTGTCCCTCAAAGGATTCGTTAAACAGGACAAGCCAAGGATGGAGATTTGGAGGGTATTATTCCAAGGCAATTAGCTACGCACTCCAGGGTTCAGGAAGCTGTCACTTGGTCCTGGCTGATGCCAAGGGGTTTGGGACCCAAGCCCCTGCGTGATGCTCGCAGCCCCCCACCCACTATGGGCTGAAGCAGAAGCAAGCACAAAACACCCACGGGCGGCAGGCAGGCCCCTGCCTCGTGGGTACCCTGAGGATGCAGCCGGCCCTGTGAGCCAGTGGCATCGAATGTGCGCTCCTGAGGCAGCACAGGCACCAGGAGCAAGTGTGACTCCCAGACAATGGGGCCAGAATTCAGCAGCCACTGGGGCTCTGAGACGCAGGGCCAGGGCTCAGGGAACGGGGCGGGGAGGGGGTATGGGATGCCCCCCTCGCTCTACCCGGAGGCCTTTTCAAAGTCACAGACTGAACCATATTGTCACTCCCAGGCCAAGTTTAACTTCTAAAGAAATCTTTTCAAGATGTTCAAAGCAGCCGGTGCCGCGGAGCTCTAAGTGCTACCATCTGCTGCAGAAGGCAGCCCTGTAATCCCGGCCGGCCCGGGCCCCGCTGCAGGGTCGCCTGCTGTGCCCACTGGAGGATGCACATTGGGCAGCAAGCGACAAAGGGCGGCTGGGGCTCTCCGGCTCCTGGGTAGCAGCATGCGGAGCGCAGCCGAAGCTGCCCAGAGCTAGGGATGTGGCGCCTCTGTGCCTGACTCGGCTCCTCCGGGTCTCAGCCAGGGCAGTGAAGGTCCTCACATCCTGGGGAACCCACAGCCGCTGGGAGCAGAAAGAGGGCTGGGATTCCTCGACTCCAGAATTGTCGGTACAGATAAATAGGAACAAATCTGACTCAGTGCCAACCAACCTGGTTGTGTTTTTTATTACCTTTTTTTCTTTCGGTTTATTTATTTTTTTCCTGTTTCAGAAAATGCCGTTGTGAATCAGCATGAAACTAAATAGTTGCTCATTTTATTCTGAGCACTGACACACTTCACCAGCCATCTCTTATTAACCGTTGCACCGACATCCGGGGCTGAGAAATTCAAGATGGGATGTGGATCTGATGTCCTGGGGCCTGGAGCAGTGCTCAGATTCAGAGCCCAGAGACCAAGGAGCAGCAGGTGCCGCCACCTGCTCCATGGAGAGGTCAGTGGTAAAGGTGATGGAGAGGACCTGAAGGACCACAGTGGAAGAAGGTCAGCTGTGAACCCATGATGTATCTGGGGGACTCAGATGTGGAACCCGCTGACACACTGAGACCCAGTCTAGCTTCGGCAGGACAGAGAGCTTGTCACCCTGGGCTAGTCTGCCCCAAGCTTGCGGTCAGGGAGAAGAGACACGGAAGCCAGGTGCTCTGATAGGCGGCTCAGCTCCAAAGGGGTCATTGCCTTGAATCCTGAGTAGGGACTGTCCAATTTGATGTCCCCTGCCCCATTTTTCTAGGAAAACTGGAGGCCATGTAGGAGCTGAAGCTGAGTGCAGGATCTGGAAACACACACGCAGAAGCTGCTTTCTAAATGGCATGAGCCTGGGCAAATCACCTTGCCTCAGTTTTCTCATCTGTGAAGTGGACGTAGCTGAGGATAAAAGCACACCCTCACAGGGCTGTTACCAGGGTTAATACTTGGAAAGTGCTTAGTCTGTTCTCCAGCACATAGGAGGTGCCCACGGGTGGGGGGCAGCTACAGTCCTTGCTGTTGCCCCTTTGTTTACCAAAGCAGTCGAGAATGACTCAGATAATACCTCAGTCAGTGGGAAAAGCAGAAGGCAGCTGCTCTGACCTCAGAAAAGCTGGGCTCCCCAGAACCACAGGCTGCAGGGGCTGTGGACTCCAGAGCTTGGGCAGCAGCTTTCCTCCCCCACCCACCCTCCTGGCCTGGGCGCCCCTCTCCTGGTGGCTTGGCCGATGTGCGACCACCCTGGAGCTAGATTTCCCCTGCAGATCTTGTCAGAGCTCTGTGGGGAGAAACCTGCCCCTCCATTCTGCACAGCCACCACCGTCAGGCGTGGGCCGGCAGAGGGCGTGTTTGGAATCGAGACTCAGCCCGGACGCAGAGACGCCCGGGGAGTCCGTGGGCCCGTTGACAGCACAGCTGACTTGGGCCACAGAGGGCAGCAAGGAAGTTGTAAGATGACAGAGCAAGTGATGGGTTTGACCTTGAGTTTTGAGTTTCTCTCTTTTTTAATTATTTTGGTGCCAGACCAGAATCTAGGGGATGACAGCTAAGATGACTGAAAATCTTCAACTCTCACGTCAGTCAGATGGCCCAGCTGTCTCACCTTCTAGCGGGACAATGACATAGTTCCCCAAGGAAGTTCGAGTTCTTTTCATCTGTGCCTTTCCTCCACGGCCCCTCCCACCCCACCCTCCATCCTCCGGGCTGCTTCTCCTGGTTAGTAAATCTGGAGCTCAGAGCAGTGATTTGAAGGAGCTAGGCATGGCAGTGTACTTCTGTAATCCCAACACTTGGGAGGCTGAGGCAGGAGGATTGCTACAAGTTCATGGCCTGCCTGGGTACATAGTGAGTTCAAGCCTTGTCTCAAACAAACAAACAAAAAAACTGATTTGAGCAGCAGGGCTTCCTGGAGACTGTGTGTCCATGAATAGTGCAAAGGGCCTGTGGTGAGTGAGTGTGTGTATCGGGGGGTGAATTCTGGGAGGGTTTTGACTTACTGTGAGTGTGGAGGAGACACCGCCAGCACTGGGCTAAGGATCAGGGTAAACAACAAGGGCCAGGGATGCTGGGGTTCCAATCCCAGGTCTACTGCTTATGAGCTGTGTGGAATCTCTGGCTTCAGTGTTATTTCTCTAAAATGACATAATGGATACTGATGGTACTTCCCTGCTAAGGTGACTGCACATTCAGCAAGCTGATCTGCGCAAAGACCCTGGGACAGTGCCTGGAGCTCACGCAGTATCAGTTACCATTTGCCTGTCACCTAAGAGGTGACTATCAAATATTCCACCAAACATTGGAATAGATGGGAACAATGCCTTCATAATGATCTGAGTATAAAATAGAACTCTTATTTATACACAAACACAATTTCTTTAAGGCTTCAGCATGACTGAATTTCCTGGCAATGTAAGCACTGGGTTGTGGCAGACACGACTCACACCTCCTTGGTTTTCTGGGCTGTGCCTGCCTCCCAGACCCTCAGGCTCCTGCTCCCCCTGACCCTACAGGACTTCCTGGCCCCAGCCGCGTGCCAACCAACCTCACTCCCAAGCACCCCGTGTCTAGGGATCTTCCTGTTGCTTTGAAAAGCACATTCCAGGGGCTGCAGTCTGACTTCCCTATCAGTCACTAAGGCACCCCATGACAAAACGCAGAACCGCAGGAGAGGCACCTCCTCGGGGAATGAACTTTAGACAAAGGGAATCCGGATTCCCTTGGTGGACTGTTCTGAAGTTTGGTTTCTCCATGGCTGGCCAGAGACTTCTCACGTGGCCAAGCCGCCACACTCGCCTAACAGCCTAGCTGTCTTGAGCAGTGGCCCCCAGTGAGGCACTGTCTGTGTGACTTCACCCTGACCACCTCACTTACCTTTTCTTTCACTCTCCCTGCCCTGGGACCGCACCTCCTAGGGGATGCATTGTCCACGGATCCTCTCCTCACACTGCGTTCTAGGCTCTCGCTTGGGCTAGTCTACAGGGAGAGCATACTTTTCTCATGCACAACTTTCCAAGAGCGGTTTACCATTCCAGAAAAAAAAATCACATAATCCAGGGCATCACATTTAGGGTAATGAAGTCACCAAAACAGCAGGTCTCCATCCATTTGCATCTGTAACCACAGCATTCATTTGAGTGTAGCTGTGCCTGTGTGTTTACTTATTGAACTGCTTTATTATAAATGACTTCCCTTTCAGTCCTCTCTTACATAACATGTAGGGCATTGCATTGATTTTTTATTATGTATATAGACAGGTTATATTATCTATAAATGTAATACCATGATAGTAAAGATGCCACTACATCGGGGAGCCCAGGGTTGACAAGCCTAAAAACAAAAAAGACTCATGGTGGAGCAGACAGTCCCAAACTGTCCATGGGCCACTGGGCAGCTGCATCATGGTAGATGAAATGCTGGGCTCCATGGGCATTGGTTTTCTCCTACATGAAACCAAGGCGCTGGAGATGGGCTCAGGGGGATTTCACTACTGCACCACCCTGAGGTTTCATGTATAGGGACATTACCTGTTCCAGGATTCTGCTGAGGTTGTCAAAACTCACCCAAGATTGGCAGGCAGTGAGCAGTCACCCACATAAGTCAGATTCCATTCCAAACTCATATTCATACCACAGGAGCCACTGCTGTCATCTGGACCCACCAGGGCTGTGCAGATGACTGCATCCATCTCCCTGTGCTGTGTGCACCAGCACACCTGTACAACTACAGTGACCACCCTGTCCTGGGTCTCCATGTATCTCCTGACCCTCATCCTGCATGCTGTGTCTTCACTCCAGGGCTAGCAGCTGCCTGTGAATCTTGTCCCATCCCTGCCTGTGTCCCTCCAGGTAACCCTGTTGATCCTGCTCCCAGGCTAATGCTCACAGAAGACAAGAGTTGAGGAGTGGGAAGTCCTTCCTTGGAGGGCAGGAGGTATGCAAGCCAGGCTGCTGCCCTTGAACTTCTCTCACATTAGAGAGGGCAGCATGGGAAGTTTGAGTGACTGTATGGGTTTGATCCTGGGTCCCCCCAAAGTCTCATGCAATCGTGCCATGGACAGGGCTGAGTCTGGCGTTTGTGATTGGTTTGCTGTCTGGTGCTGGGATTGGTGATGTGAGTGTTGCACCCGCCCAGGGGTGGAGCCAACATACAGTGTGTAAGGGCAAGAGGAAGACGCCTGTTTGTCTGTCTTTCTCTCTCATCGGTCTGCCTTGCTGTTTGGCAGCTGCTATGAATGGTGGCCCCACCACGCCATGCTGCCTTGGAGCCAACTAGGTTTGGAATGAAACCCCCAAGAACTGTAAGAAATAAACCTTTCCTTCCCTAATTTTGGGCATCAGGTATTTTGTCTCAGCAACGAGTGAAAAGTAACTAAAATAGTGACTAAGCTGCATCTTGTGGGATGGCTTCTTAGAGAAAGGAATGAAGTTCCCCACACATGCTACTGTGTGGGTGAATCTTGAGGACATGACGCTGAATGGACTGTATTCATACGGTGTGTCCGGAATTGGCAAATCCATAGAGATGAGTGGTTGCCAGGGGCCGGAAGTGGAGAGAAGGTCTAACAGATACAGGTTTTGTTTTGTTTGTTTTTTGGTGGTGGGGAGGGGGAGTTAGCAATAGAACAGGATAGTGGTAATGATTGTACAACACTGTAAATATACCAAAACATGCTGAATTGTGCACTTGAAAATGATGACTTTTATGTGATGAGAATTTCATCTCAAAAATGCCAAAAAACAAGAGAAACAAAATCAAGTTCTGTTCCATGTTTCCTACCATCCTCTCCTCCCACACACCCCACCAGCATATCCAACTCAACATCCAGGAAAACGTCTCTGTTAATGGCATTCCTTTCTCCCAGGCCTCAGGAGGAGTATGGTGGGTCTCACAGATATCTTCTGCTTCCTTTCTCTCTCGCGAGCCACTTCTAACCTGCTGTTGGGGCTGTCAATTCCCTTCCACTCACCTCTTCTTCCCTTGCGCTTCCTTCTCCAAGGTCCAGCTCTAAGCACTTCCCCCTCACTGCTCAGCAGTCGTCGTCCTCCCTGCCCCCACTGGCTTCAGCGTGACCTTCAACAGTCTCTCAACCCCTCCCTGCTCTGGACCCAACTCAGCCTCACAAGGCGGAGAGGGCTGGCAGAGTAACAATGGCAGAAGCTGCAGGGGATGACTCATTTCACCGTCAAAATGATGATAACTAACCAGGCATGGTGATGCACGCCTTTAATCCCAGCACTTGGGAGGCTGAGGTAGGAGGACCATTGTGAGTTTGAGGCCCGCTTGGGCTACAATGCAAGCGCAAGGCTGGCCTGAGCTACATAGTGCGACCCTGCCTCAAAAAACCAGGGCCGGGAGTTTGGCTCAGTGGTATAAGCGCCTGTCTGGCAGGTGTGAGGCTGTGAGTTCAATCCCTAGTGCCGAAAAAAAAAAAATTATGATAACCAGTTGGAGCAAAACTGGAGTAGCATGAGGTTTCCAGAAGGCAAAATTCTTTACAGAGTTCAAGAAAACACCAACTTCTGACAAAGAGACTCCGCTGAGAGAGAATCGAGAAGCTTTCTGAAGAGACTTCACAGCACGCAATGCCGGTTTGGGCTCCTGCATGTCAGCAGTGATCCTCGCTGTTCAAGTCCCTGATCACTCCACTTTGCCAATCACTCTGTGAGAGATGAACAGTGGTTGCTGTTCCCATTCTACAAAGAAAGCAGGGAGGCTGGGAAAGATGTGGCGTCACTCTCAAAGTTACACACAGCCTCTGTCAGAGGTCTCCCGGTGCTGAGTGTGGTCTTGTCCTGGGGTTAAGGACACAGGAAAAGTCAAATCCCTTACCTTCTCCTATAGCACGACAAAGGCAAAATAAACATGGCCACACGCAGGGAAAGCCTACACAGTAGGATTCTCCAGTGCACTGGGTAGGTGCGAGCCTTCCCTGCTAAGCCCATGAGGGAAGGCTGGAGGAAGCCCCCAGTATTGTCAGGGTACCCAGGTTTATCAGTGATTCATGCCAACTCCATGCAAGCTGGAACGAGGCTTTGAGTATTGTACCACAGGGCTCTGCCTCAGGTTCCAGGATCCTACATTTTTATCAGTGACGTGAATAAACATAAAAGAAGGTAGATACACCAACAAAACCCCAAAAACCTGTTTAATAAATGGACAAAAGACTAATAGTCACCTCTTCAAAGAAATACAGAGGCCTGACAAGCATTTCAATAGATGTTCAGCATCACTAATCATTAGAGAAGTGCAGATCATAGCCACACTGAGACATCGCCTCATGCTCCTTAGGACAGCTACTATAAAAGCAAAAGGCAAACAAACACACACACACAAAAAAAACCTCAGAAAAATAAGTATTGGTAAGGACGTAGAGAAATTGGAACTTTTGAGCACCAGCAGTGGGAATGTAAAATGGGGTAGCTATCGTGGAAACAGTATGCAGATTCCTCAAAAATTAAAAATATATCACGTGATACAGCAGTTGGTTTCTAGGTATACACTAAAAAAGGAATTGAAAGCAGGGTCTCAAAAAGATATATATTCTAGGTATACACTAAAAACGAAATTGAAAGCAGGGTCTGAAAAGATATATATTCTAGGTATACACTAAAAAAGAAATTGAAAGCAGGGTCTCAAAAAGATACTTACATATTCAGGCTCACAACAGCATTACCACCATAGCTGAAAGGTGAGAGCAATCCAAGTATGAATGGACAAATTAGTGAATAAACATACAATGGAATACTATTAAACCTAAGACTGAAGGAGATTCTGACACAGAAGATGACCCGGATGAACCCTGAGGACTTTATAGTAAGTGAAATGAGCCATTCTCAAAGGACAAATGCTGTATGATTTCACTTGTATGAAGTATCTAGAGTGGTCGAATTCACAGAGATGGGAAGTAGGATGGTGGCTACCAGTGGAGGAGGAGGAGGAAATGGGAGCTATTGTTTAATACATACAGTTTTGGTTTTTAACATGAAAAGAGTTCTGGAGATCAGTTGTACAACATAAAGGTGCTTCACATACAGTTAAGATGGTACACTTTATGTTTTCAATTTAAATAAATGAACAAACATATAGCATATGAATGACAAATTCCTTGGTAGATAATGTCAAAATTGAAAAAGATTTTGACTGTTGCTGTTGAAGACGAGTGAAGAGGGTGCATTTTGTAAAGGGCACATTTCCATATGAATGATTATCCTGGTGCCCAAAGGGTATGGGGTCATCATGTCTTATATAGAGAGGATTTGGGCCAGGGCGAGCAGCAACCTCCACACGAATCAGCCCCCATATCCCCTCACCTGGCGCACAGAGAGGGCAGGCAGGCTAGCTACTCAGGGCCCTCCAGGATTGAGACTCCACGGGATGAGGTGACCAGAGACAAAGGGAGCATCACGGTAGGCAAAGAACAAGGAGGGATTAGGTCCTCAATGTACGAGGCTGTCATTTGGAACAAACCACAGCAGGTGCCCCATCCAGGGGTAGACACAGACAGGAGCGTGGCTCAAAACCAGGAAAGACTTTCTTATCCAAACCACTTCCATCCCCATTCCCTGGCACAGTGACCTAACCTAAATCCTTGACCCACTTTGATGCTGCTATAAAGTTCAACCAACAGCACTCAGACAGGGCTGGGCAGCCGCTCCATCCAGGAACCCTTGTTTCCATTCCGTTTCTATGCCAGCAGATGCGCTGAAGTTCCAGGAATGCCTGGGGGGGCTGTTTCTGAGTGAAGAAAATGATGATGTGGAAAGTCAGGACAGACAATGTAGCAATGTCCTGGTTTGATGCAGCAAAGGAGGTTGGCTAAGGGGGAAGACCCCTCTTGGGGGCTGAGAGGATTCCTGAAAAATGAAGCATCAGAAACCTGCAAGTCCAGCCTGTGCCTCCTTGAAAGGCTCAAATCCTTTGGCATGGTGTGGGTTCCCTGGTTGCTCCCCCAGTTTCACTCGTCAGCTCATTGCCAGCAAAGTGTTTCAGCTGGGTTCACTGAGGGTGTGTATGTTGGTGGGGGTTCTCCATGGCTGCTGTGGGGAGACCTAGGGGCTGTTCTTGAGCCCTGACTAAGTCTTGAGATGAGATAGTAGTCACGAGTGGAGCTAGTAAGCCTGATTAGTTTAATTAGGGGTTTTTGAATAGAAAAAATTAGTAACTGAAGGGTCAGCCTGTTCACACTTGGGCTACAAATAACCAAACTTCCAAGAACTATTGCAACCGCAAAAGTCAACCCTGCCCAAGAAAGTACCCCATGATAGACTCTCTCACAATCTACTGCTCGCACCTGGCTCAACCACAGAGCTGCCCCAGCTATTCCAGCCTGTGAGCACCCTCCCCAGAACAACCCTTAAAAACCCTTTCCCCGAGCCAAGTGGCCACTGTCTTGGTCCACAAGGCAGCCTGACTCCTGCCTAACAAAGCTCCTCTCTCGTGGCAGAATGTTTGGTCTGGTTTCGCGTGGGTTCAGGTCCATCAGTAACATTCTTAAACTGGCATCTTCAGTGCTGTGTTTTCATGGAGCTGGGGCAGTTCCTGTTAAAGGAACAGATCTGAGGAGACTGGTGAGAGGCCCCCAGGCCTTCCTGAGTCTTTCAGCCTTCAGAATCTGGCAGAGGCAGCTTCTCAGCAGGTTTGGTGAGGATTTTACAGGCAACTGGGAATTTGGTAGAAGCTTCGAAACTGCTAACAAGTCTCCAGAACTATGCTTTATCTAAAATCAGAATTTATTGAGAACCTAACGCCTGAGGCTTTGCCCTAATAAAGTCCAATTTGCAAAGAGGATCAGACAGACAATGGAGCCTTCAGGGTCACCAACTTGGATCTGAGGGTCTCAGACTTCAGACCCTGTCTCTTACGGCTTCCAAGGTAGACCCCCCTCTCCTGAACACGTGTTGCCCCCATTAGCAGTTTTCTCAGAACCATGATGACAAACAGCAAACCACACCATTTCTTCTGGAGACCTAGAGGGTCACCCAAGAGCCCTGGCCACCCCAGGTTTGGCGTCAGGCACCCTGCCTGCTGTGAGGGAGACCGTGCATTTCTCCACCAGTGTCCACAGGCCCCTTGGGAGAAGTAGGGGTGGCTGAGGCCACTGGGCAGACTGCTCATTCCTCAGAGGCTTCAGGAAATGTAGGTGGCAGAGTAGTCAAGTCTGTTACAAGGGGAACCTGGTTCCAGTGCAGATTCTGAGCTTCCCAGGCCCATGGAAAGGAACCCTCTGGGAACATGGCTGGGAAGCTGGCTTTTTGACAGGCTTCCAGAGGATTTGTGCACACTCCGGTTTGAGACCATCATCCAGGTGACAGCCCTACTGCAGGGGTCAAAGGGCCAGGGATGAATCAATTTTATTGACTTTTAGAGCTGAAGGAGTCATGGGCCGCCAGCTCAGCTCACCAGACCCAGAGGCAGCACATTGAATATTATTCACCTCTTCCTTCAGCATCCTTTCCCCTCATTCACCTGGCTGTATCTCAGGCCTTGCAGTGAAGAAACTGGCCAGGCAAAATCCCTGTCCTCAGGGCACCACCGGTCCAGATGGTGACAATGCCTTAGATTCACAAAACACTTGATTACTTGATCCTGCCACATCCCAGTCACGTCATGTATTCCCAAGCCCTTTGTCGGATATACTATTGTACCCATTCTACAGATGAGAGAAAGGGCTTGTGCAAAGTCTAGAAGCTCATAGGCAAAGAACCGAGTACTAAAGGCAGCACCCTCTGTCCCTCAGACCACCCAGTAGAGACTCACCAGGCCTCATCTCTGTGGAGCTGAGTTCTCAAGCCACTTAGTTTTGGACCCCAGAGACACTTGGCAGTGTCTAGAGACATTTTCAATGATCACAACTGGGGGTGCTACTGGCATCTAGTGGGTAGAAGCTGGGGATGCAGCTAAACAGCCTACAGAATGCACAGCAAAGAAGTATTCATCCAAAATGTCAGAAGCGCTGCGGCTGCGAAGAGAGACACAGACAGGGCAGTGCTGAATGCTCACTACCGGACCACCAGAGTTCGGTATTTAACACCCACCCTAACCTGGGTAGATTTTACAAGCCCCAAGGAAGGAAAAACTGGGGATAGCAGGTTACTAATGCCCCAGGTTCCCATAAGTAAAAACAGCTGGGGCTGGGGTTTGTGAAACATCTGTCCAGCTCTGAGCAACCACTGTTTTGCCGCTGAGCCACCTGGCCCTCTTGCAGCTAGGAGAGCAACTCAGGGTGACCAGGGGTGGCCTGTGCTGGAGCAATGCACTTCTTCTCCCAGCAGATTTTGGGGCTCCCTCGTTTTGCTGCTGCCCACTGGCCCAGTACCAGGCAGCCCAACCTCTGGGACATCCGTGATCTTCCTTTGCCACTGAGAAAACAACCTTGGGACTCTCTGTGCCTTTTGCTGGAGGTGATCCTCAGGCCTCTGTCCTCAGTCTGGCCTTTGATTAAAAGCTTTAACTAAAAGCACCTCTCTTCGAGTCGGTGCTGCTCTCCAGATGTCTGGTGTGGTAGCCAGCTCCGTCCCTGCCCTCGGAGCACACGCAGCCTGCCAACAACGCAGCCCAACTGGTCCTGCGTCAGAGCTTCCAGGCTGGGGCTGGGGAAGGACCTCACTGTGCTCGCAGCGGTGGGCTGGAGCAGAGTGTGAAGAAGTCAAAGATTTCTTCCTTCCAGTTCAGAAATAGTAAATTCCTACAGAAATCACTTCTGAGGTGGGCGTGGTGGTACATGCCTGTAATACCAGCACTCAGGCAAAGGAGCACCACCGTTCAAGGCCAGGCTGAACTTTACATAGCAAAACCCTGTCTAAAAAAACAAAACAAAACTCAAGTCACTTCCAGGGACACTGGGGTAGCCCGTTTGTTGGTGTCACTTCAGAGGTGTTATTTGTATGCAGACTTTATTGAACCATGCTGTGGACTATGAGGTGAGCCCAGCACCCAGGGCCTATGAGGGCACAGGTGGGTGTGGAAGTAGTGCAGCCAATTCCCTGGAAATTCAGGCCCCTTCTCTCCCACATGGACACAGGGACACACAGAGGCGGTGAAGTGAGGGGTGAGGAGGGGGGCGGGGGAGCCTCCCAGCGTGTGCCTCATGGGCCCAAATGCCTCTCCTGGTGCCTCCCCAAAGATGGCACTCCTCCTCCCCACACTGGAGGCCATTTATCTCTCACCCCTGTCACCCTGACTTGGGCTCTGAATGAAGAAGGGGGAACACAGTGATCTGCTCCTTGGAGTGAGCCTTCCCCAAGCTCCACAATAAGGAACATTGCAGAAGAGAATCATCATCGTGCTTGGAGATGAGGACAGTAAGGGGGTCCGAGGGGCAGGGGAGACAATCAGAGATGTGGCCCAGGGGTCAGTCAGGGCTGGGCTTTGCACATTGGCCTCAGCATGGTGCCTGCCAGCAATGTCAACAAAACTGATGTTTTGAAGGCAAAGTGGGAAGGCATTCTCCCTGTTTGAATTTCTTCTTTCTGGAATACCTCATTGGCCAGGGTTTGGTCAAAGATACTGAACCACTAGGAATGATGTGGAATACAGGACCCATTGCAGAGATTTGACCTCACATGGCTGGCAGAGCTGGTGGAGGTTTCCTCTCAGCAGAGGGAAGTGGGGGCCTGGGGACTGGGGCCTGCAGCTCCCATCAGGTGGCCCCCAGTGCTCTCGCAGGAGAGGCGCCGCACCAACACCTCCACAGACCCTGCAGGTGGCACAGCTCCCCGTTCTCTTCTGCCTCACTTGCCTCAGGCAAACCTCACTCTACTCATCCCCAAAAGGGTATGATGGGAACTGTGGCTCAGCTGAGCCAAGCGGTGCATTGCAGAATCATCAGATGTGTGTTTTATTCCAGATGTGATTTCGTTTCTGTATTTCAGGCTCCTATGTGTGTAGTCACCCCTTGCATTGAACAGACATCTGCTTTTCTCAGTTGATCTCCTTTGAGAACCCCTTTAAATTCCAACAGGGAAATGAACACCATAGCTGGAAGTCTGCTGAAGAACGAGGTGGGGAGTGTTCATGTGTCTGACGTACATGCATTCGGAGGGTGTGTGTGTCCCTGCGGGTACCCTGTTTGCAAACATACACACACCTTAGAGAAGAGGAGAGGAGTGAACTGAAGATAATAACAGACCCAGAGCTGCACATTCCAGGCTGTGAGGCCAGCAGCCTTTCCCCGCAAACCAGCTGCAGATTTCAATCAATTCAATCAATGGGCAATGTTTGGCAGCCATAAAAATAGCCCAGAGGTTGCTGGTCATCGGCTCTAAGATGGATGACCAGTGACCCTGGAGGCCCCAAAGGTCAGAGATGACTATCACCTTCAAATGTACTGTGTGCTGGTCCCAAGCCCAGGGCCCACGTGGTGGGGCAGGCGCTGCTGGCCCTGTGCAGCGTCCATCACGCCAGGCAGTCTCGGCCCACAGCCTGGCAGGTGGCCCTTGGGCCTCAGGAGCCACGAAGTCTGTCTGTCCATCCGCTTAGCCCTTGCCAGGCAGAGAAGCCACATATCTTTCTTCCTTCTCATGGCTGCCCCTGCAGCAACCCACAGGGGCTTCAAGAGGACTGGGGGCTGCTTCACTTACAATCCTCTCCCTACACTGCTGAGCACACTCTCCCTCTCTGGCGCTGAGTGCCATTTTCATGGTGAGAGAGATGGCAACAGCCAGCCCTCTGCGCTCCAGCGAGAGGGGAGTGAGCGCTCCACCTTTCTCCTCGTCCCTTCCACGGTCATGGACTCTCTGCATCCCTCCCAGCTCTGGAACGACTTCCTGTTCCTTCACCCACGTGTGCTGCACGGAGTCGCACCAGTGCTCCATTCCGTTTCTCCCTCTCCCTGCTCCTCATTCAAGGAACGCTAGGTTGGTGCGCTGGCCTTGTGGATTTGTGGGGCAGCATAGGAGGACAGGACACAACTGCCATGTCCTGGGAGCTGCACGGGACTGCGGGGTTACCTCGGGCTGCCTCCCTTGCTGAAGACAGTGCCGGCTGCCTGCTGGGGTTACCAAGGCCCAAGCAGCAACTGTCTCCTGGAAGTCAACTTTCTTTCACAAATCATTGCAGTCTGGCTATTTAATGGTCGATGTGTCACCCAAAGATGCAGTATTTCCCAAAAGTCAGGAAGCAAATAAATTATTACAGTTTAAAAATGAATCTATTTATTGATCTCCTTCTTTTACACTTTTAATGCTAATTGTTTTTCATGGTGCATGCATTTGGGATTCATCAAAATGAATTCTTAACGAATTTCCAAACACAAAATATATAGCAGGCTAACAGATAGAGCCCAATCATCCTACCATTTCTCAAAGGCCTTCCTCTCTGAAGGGCCCCAGCACTCTGATGGAATCATGTCTGCCTGTTAGATCTCAGATACTGCTGCTCAAGTGACAGATGAGTGGGGGACATTACACGTAGCTACATTGCTTGAGCACCTACTATGCACTCCCCTCTGTCTCAGGAACCTTGCAGTGCATGCTCTGGTCCCCTCCCAGCAGCTCTGCAGAGGTCTACTCCTCTTCCCTCGGAGACCTCCTCAGATTCCCCATCTCTGTGTTATGAGGTCTCAACCTCTCAACTTTCTCCATGCTGTCTTCATTGTTTGTATCACAATCTGTGTCTACAATTTGGTTTCTCCCTTCATTATTCCACTACAGTGCAAGCCCCAAAGGGCAGGTCCTTTTCCACTGCAATCAGTGCCTTGTTCACTGCCTGACATGTGAGGCTACATGTTTACCAAATGAGTGAGTTTAATTTTCAGTTGAATCTACCAGAATGAATATGTTCAAGTAAATGTCTGTCCTTTTTTTTTCCCTTTAGGTTTGTTAAGTCAGGGTCTTTCGTAGTCAAGGCTAGCCTTGAACTCATGATTTTCCTGCCTCAGCCTCCCAAGTGCTGGGATCACAGACATATGCCACTACAACTGGCTGAATGCCTTAATGTCTTTTTGCTTCTCCAGGACATGCTCTGTTTTCTGTCTTTGTCTCTTCTCTGTGTTCCCGCTGCATCACTCAGACTTGGGTCAAACATTTTGGGAATGAAAGCAGGAGACAAGGGCTAGAAGAGTAAAGAAAAAAAAAATGGAGTCAGGAATCCATGACACTACAGGGGTTGGGGTCCCAGGAAACAGCCTGAATCACTTGAGGAAGGAGAATGAGCCCTGGCTGTTGGGGAGACCACAGTCACCCAGCACCTGTGTGTACCCCAGCGGTTCAGGCTGAACATAGTCACCTCTCAGCTCCAAGCTCACTTGTCAGAAACAGAGGCTGCTTGTGTGCGTGTGTGTGTGTGTGTGTGAGCGTGCCTGTGTACGAGCACATACAGTATGTACAATGGGCTTCACGAAAAACACTACATTAGCAAGATAGATTTTAAGATGCATAAATGATGTGACTGCCTGGGCTGTATTAATTTAGCTCTCTCTAAAAACGCCTGGAAAATAATAGGCATTCAGTAAGTCATTGTAGAATAAACAAATGAAGATTGAATTTTGAGGTCCTTGGTTCTTTATTGAGGTCAAGATGAGAGTAAAGCTTGTGTTTTCAGCTACCATAAAACGGAAGATACTGTCCACTGAGGGAGAGGAAGGAGCACTTGGATTTGAATCCTAGCTCTACAACTCACCTAGCTGTGTGATCCCAGGCTAGTTACTTAGTTTGCCAGTGTTTCTGTTGTCTAACCTAGAAAATGTAGGCTAACCCAGAAGTACTGAGATGCTTCAATACAGTTACACATACCAAATGCCTAACACAGTTTCAAAGCTCATCTGGATCCTCAAAGAAAGACCCTTAGACTTGTGAGCGGCCTATGATTTGTTTATCATGGAGCCATTACACACACTGTGGTATCCAAGTTGAGGCTATGGGATATGAATATGGTGGCATGTTTTGGTTTGCTCTAGAAAGTTCTAGTGTATTCCACTATTTCCTTCAATGAGATCATCAGGGAGAGGAGAGGAAAGGCTGTGTAAATCCACTATGCAACAATAGATGCTGGAATGGTTCTGTCCTGGCACGGGAGCTCTTTGGTGAATGCTGGGGAAGCGGGTAATTAAGTTGTCTGCCTCCATGGGTGTTCACATCCCCGGAGAAGTGGACTCTAAAAATTTGGCTCCTGATTTCATTTCTAAAACTCATAACTTTCTAGAGTGTATTTTGTAAGTTTCAGTGACTTTCTTCAGCATGTAAAGAATGCCTCTGTGGAGAGGAGGAGGTGCCAGCAAATCAACTGGAAGAAGAGGCCAGAGAAACGTGACAACCTGCAGAGCTGAGGAGAAGGCAGCCCAAGGCGGTGCTCCCGGATCATCAGGGAGAAGCAGGGCCAGTGGCTGCGAGTCCCATCCCACTTTCCTAAAGACATCCACTGCTTAAGAGGAAAAAGCCCAGCTCCTCAGTTACAATACAATCACTCCATGAAATACACTACATTTTAAAGCTCACATTTTAACTCAACTATTTCATGGTAAAATAGTCCTATTATTCACAACTGTGAATCAACATAATTCCAATTTGTTAAAAATTTTGACACAATTGCTATAAATCCAAAGCAAGGCTGTAGATGACCCAAAGCCCTTTCCTGCTCTACCCCACCTCCTCACAGGTCTAACAGAGATGCCTCCCCACACACGCACACGCACGCAGTCATTGCTTGCACCTCAACCTCTGTCACAGGAGGGACACCAGAACACAGACGGCTGGATCTTGGTGACAGGACCTGAGATTCAACAGCAGTTTTGCATTTTTTAAATTATTATTAGCAATATGATCTTGGTCATTTATCCATGTGAGCAGCAATCTTTTTCACCTGCAAGAGGTAGGTAATAATGCATGGCTTTTAGGATTAAGAATTAAGCAGAGCAATGAATGCACCTAGTATAATGTCTAAAAAAAGTACTGAGAAATATCTCTTCTTGCCAGCTTTCCTCCTTTTAAAAGGGAGAACTTTGAACTGGTTGAAATAAGAAATGAAAGACGGGAAAATAATTAATGAAAAATTATACCTTTCTATGATAAACAGGAGATGAAGAGGACCTGAAAAACACCTCAAGAGGAGAATGGTTAGCAGAGTTAGCATTTACTGTGTATTTACTAGGTGCAGCGTGTTCCAGTAGCTGTACAGATAATAACACTTCTCTCTTTTCGTCCTTATAACCTGACCGCGGACTGGGTATGATTATGCTCCCATTTTGCAGATGAAGAAACTGGAGAGGATGTCAGTAACATGGGCAAGGAAGAGCCAGATTTGAACCTCAGCAGTTTCATCTCCTGGGAAGGAGACTCTTGAACAGATTTGCTAGAAAGAGGAACACTGGGAAATGTTCCTAGGATCAAGACCAAAAGGGGCAGAGGGAGAAGCTGGGCTGTGATGCGACTGCACCAGTGCTCTCCGCCAAACCCACGGAACTAAGAATTGGAATGGCCCTTTGGAGATGTCCCCAACTGCGTCAAAGGAGAGTGGAGCCTGTGTCCCTGGGGCCAGTTATTGGATGCAGCTACCATTAGGAAGGAGGCTGTGACCTCAAGTAGCAAGTGGCTGTCTCCAGCTGTAGGTAGTTCCTAGAGAACTCAGCTGAGAGATGCCAGCTGCCAACAAGCCGGTGCCTGGGGATGAGTGCACCCCACAGCATCTGCTCATCACACCACCCTGCTAGACAGTGGATGCCTCACTGACATCCACATGCTTCAGATAAATTATAGGAGAGGCTATTCCAGGAATCTGGGGGATACCTACAAGTATCAGTGAGACAACCACTTCCTTCTCTACTACAGTTGCTCTTGGAGTTACCACTGATACACATTCCCTTCTTCCGTCTCCTTGTACGGAATCTTGCTAACTTCGTGCATAGCATCAACCAGGCTAACCAAGAGCCTCGGCCCCCAGAGGCCTGCATTCCCAGCAATATGCCCTTCAGGTCCAGAAACCAGGTTGGGCATTTTGTCTTTTTACTGGGATGACTGCCTTCAGACTCTTGGTACCTGTGTTTTCTTCATTTTGGTTGTATGGATGAACAATACCTTTGCTGACTGCTCCCCCCCCTCCCCACACCATGTTTTATTAATCATCTCCAAAGATCTCTGCAGGTCAGGCCCCTCTGGCTACCACTCCAATCTTGCTACTCAATATGATAATTACACCCACTGGGTCTCTGTTATTGCGGGACCTTCTCATCCTCCTTATTACCAGAGGGTCCAGTTCTGAAATGACATCTACTTTCGGCCCTAGACTACAGTGCTGCTGCTGCCCTTCTAACAGAACATCCCCAGCCTCTTCTGCAGAGTGGAGGCCATGTGTCTGGTGGAGTTCCCTACCTTACCTAGTGTTTACTGCCGAGTCTCAATGCTGGTTTGGGTCCTTTCTGTCACAGTCTGCATGGCACTTCCAGCATTTCTTCTTGGCTGGGTCTCAGCCATTGTTTTCTCCAAGATGAGCAACTTATTAGCAGCAGGTCAGCACCCTGTCCCTGGGCTCTTGCCAGTGTGTTAAATTCCACATTGGTAACTCTCCTTTGGCTTTCTTTATATTTGGTCTCCCAGCACCTTCAGAGTCCAGTCCCATAATTCTCCTGGTGCCTACAGGACCATGTTGACGAGGTCCTACAGCTTCTTTAGGATATGGTTCTTTTCCTCTTTTAACAGGTCCAACAATCTGGCAGCCATGTTACATACAATGTAGCTTAAGTCAACTGGGCTGGTGAGTGATGGAGGAAATGGGAGCTATGCTTTGTCTTGCAACAGAAGAAGCCTTTGCATTATCCTCAAAGAGAGAGCACCGGTTTTAACAGGGAGGAGTATGCCACTCAGATTCAAGGGAGGGTTCACGGGAATCTGGGGATTTAAGATTGTTCAAATGTGTCAGCCCAGTCAGCCCTTTCCATCTCAACTAGGGCCATGACCTGGGGCAGCAGACCCTCCAAGGCCGTCTCCCCTCCTCTGGAGCTCCGTTTCTCATTGTGAGTTTTGGGCCCGGCCCTTAGTGTATCTTTGGCTATAGATGAGCTCTCCTGAGACATTGCCAAGAAGTCTCTCTGGCTTTCACATTTAGCCTTTAAGTGGTGATTAATCACCTTTAGCCTTTCATTGTCTTTTTCCAGTGCACACAGAATTGTCATCCACAACCATTGTTGTTAGAATTCCTGCGCTCCCTTACGTCTCAGATCCTTGGCACACTCATTTGCATTCCACATCATCAATAAAAGTCTAAACAGTAGCACAGCTTCAGCCTGCTGGAGACTTCCTATCCATGATGGGATCCGCCTTGCTATGGACCAGTGGGTGACTCTGCTCCCAAACCCTATTTGCCTGGGTCACTCCCGGTGCCAGCTGTCATACATTGGGTTCTCTGGGATGCAGACTGTGTGAGGGAGATCTATTTGCCTAGGGCAGGGTTCTCAGGATTCACAGCTGCAGAGAAGAGAAGGACTAGGCAGAGGCTGAGCTGTGACACAGTTCAGTGAAGGCTTTTGGCAGTGCTCAGAAAGGTATGGAGTTGAGAAGGCCTTTCACAGTTGTTCTGAGATGGAACTCCAGACAGGGACTCTATATCTCCTCCTTAGCCCATTATGGGATGTGGTTGCCCTGGACAAGGGAGCATGACCTCAGAGAAGACAGCTCTTTGGCTGGGAGGCAGTCTCCAGGAAGGTCTCAGCACAGAGTCATTAGATACCATCACTCTCAGAAGCTGAGGGGATAAATGCTCCCATCCCAGGGTGGGAGGACCTGGGCTGAGCAGTGCCAAGTATCCAGTTTGCCGTGCTAGCTGTACTCTAGGATATGGAGGATGTAAAACTTAGTTTTGAAACAAAAAGAGCTTTTAAAAAAGAGAAAATTGAACATGAAACTGAAAGAGAAATCTTTTACGAGGGTCTTCGTCTTGTACAACTCAAGTATCCTTTGATGAAGGAGCCTGGCTATCTAATTGCGGTAGTAGTTGTTGGTAATGTCAACCAGTGCCCTTCGGGTTGTAGGTCTGAAGTACCTTATACTACTCAAATCACACAGAGGCTTGGGCTTCTATAATCCCTACCTTACACTCCTTCCATCCTCCCAGTTAATTTCTATTTATTCTTCAAAGCACAGCTCAAATGACTCCTCTCTGCAAAGCCTATCTTGATGTTGCCCCACCAGAACTGATCAACCCTTTTCCTTCATCATTCCTCACCCATCTCTGCTTATAGCACTTTTTCAGTAGCACTGAGCTCATCTGCAAGAGGAAAATAGAATACAGAACATATGCTTACTGCTTCTTGGCCTTCTGGCAAAGATCAGGTATAGAATATATGCTTGTCCTACATTAAGATTCAGTTAATGCGTGGGGATTGAATAGAAGTAACATCTCATTGCTGTATCTTTAAATTACTTGTACATTTTTACCAAAGCAAAATGCTATTGAGTGGATCAAGCTTTATAGAATACATTTTATTTCTGGGTAAACTGAAGTGCTGTCGTTCTGACCCTAGTCAAAACAAGATGTTGGCAACAAAATTTTCGTATTTTGTTATCTCTGCTTTCATGGTTCTATGGAACCCATTCTACAATACTTTTTCCAGGGTCCTGTTCAAACTGGACATCTTTTGCAAAGATACTCATTAAGTAGTTCAATGTTATCTCAGATGCAAGTGTGAATCCTGCATTTAACATGGTGATCTACTCCCTTTGTGAGGAACCAGCCATAACTGATCAGTTCCATCCACTGGCATGTTTTGATGTCTCTTCATGTTTATAAACTTTCATGAGAAGTAAGATGGGAGCAGACAGGAATTTGGTAAAGAAATTGATGAATACAAGCAGATTATTTGTTGGATAAATGTCCAGATCGACATTTGGTATACAAACAGAGATGAAAACACAGAACACAACAAAAATTCATCAATATTTTCTAAGACCAGGGGAAATTTTGCTTTTCCATGCTCAACAAGAAATTCCAAATGTCTCCTAAAATATTAGCTTATATTTATTGAGTACTCATTAGCTGCTGCTGCTCTTCCAAGCATGTTACAGGTACAATTCCACGGTTTTAACAAATGGAGCACATATTTACTTGATACCTGCTGCAACTCAGGCATGATATATTCCTGGTCTTCTCTGGGAAATCTCAGAATATTGAGGAATCTTGATTGGCTGTATTCTTCTTTTGAAAACAAATAGACCTAACCTGTCTCCTCTGAATAGGATGGAATTTATTAATGAGAAAGAGGGTATATAAGTGGGGGTTGTATTTTCACCATCATTTCAATGACTTTTTGTGGTGCTGGGGATTGAATCCAGGCTTTGCACTGAGCTGTACTCCCCTCATGTTATTATGTTATTATACATTATTTTATGTTATTCATGTTATTATTTTGCTTTGAAACAATCTCACTAAGTCACTAAGTCACCCAGACTGGGCTCACACTTGTGATGTCTCTGCTCATTAGTAACCATTTTTACCAGATCTGAGGAGGCACATCATTGAGGACTACTTTATACTTAGGATTTCTTTGTCTTTTTGAATTCGTCTGGAAGGTGTGGGCACCATTTGGCTTCTTTGTTTTCTAATCTGCAGGAAAGAAAAGAATCCATATCCATTTGATGGAGGTATTTGTCCACAGAATAAATGGATCCAGTCCTGCTTGCAGGAATGGAGTGAGTAGCTTACGTTTTTCCTAGAGGTGCAAATGCTTCTCACTTAGAAGAGTCCTAATTAGGAGACCTTTATAAGTAATTTATTTAAAGGGACTTGGGAAGCTAGAACTAATTTAAACTCTAACAGTACATGAACTCTTTTCTCATGCAAATGATTGGAACAAATGTGGGAGGGATTTATAATGTCACTGCGGCAGGATCAACATGCCCTGCAAAACCCAATCTTGAGATGTTAGTACAAAATGACACGACCACTCAAAGCCCAATTCATGTCCAAAAAGATGCGTAGAAACAAGATGTCTGAACACCTTGTCGGCATGCAATATTCATCAGGCTGCCTCTATAAAATGTAAGGTGTGATTAGAGATACCACTGTGAGCTCAGTTCATTTAAATGACAATGGCAAGCACAAACCCTTCTGTAGTCTTTTTTTTTTTTTTTTTTTAGTTTGTAAACAGCAAAAAGAACTGGAACATCTAATTTCTGAAACTCTTCTGGCTTTTCTTTTTGACCTTTGGTATTTGTATGTATTGACGATCTCTAAACCGTTGCACAAAAACACCTTGAAGTGTCAAGCTTTAAAAATGAGTCTTCTTTTCTCTTTCTCCTGTGCAGTGTGGATTATCTTGGCCTTGTCAAAATACATTCTCTAGTTAGAGGGTGGAAATATTTCCCTCCTGGCTCCCAAGTATTGATTTTCTTCAACACTCAGCTCTGTCCGTCAGGCGAAGGGGTGAAAGGTGAAAGTTCACCCAGCACTGCTTGGATTTACCTTCCTATTAATGTCATGCCCTTTCCACATTTGATCAGTTTATGTGATCACCAATCATACAGAACTGTTACTGCTCTTATTTTCCTATAAGGATACATTTGAGTCATCAGGGAGCATTAATACAACTCCCAGGACCAACACTGGGCATGGGATAGGACCAAAGATGCTGCAGTCAATTCCTGTATGTTTATCTAATTCTTAGAGAAGATTACACTGTTACATGATGATGGACTCAATTCAAGCTGTCTGTGTTCTTATCTGAAAGCATTCAAAGAAAAGTACATTTGCTACTTACAGTTGGCGCTCTGAGCAATAGGACCTATCTTCTTTGTTATTCTTCCTTTTGCTGCAAACCAATTATATATTCTTTACCCCAGGGATTCAAATTCCGCTCCAAACTGAATATTAAATGAAACGAATTTAATGATCTCATCCCAGCTTTTGAGAGGCAGCCAACCTATGTCATCAGGTCTGACAAGATATAATTTGGGACAATCAACAGTCTATTTAGGTGCAACTTAGGGTAGAGATAAAGGAACATGCATGTCATGCCCCTGCCCAAGCCGAAGAGGGTGCTGTGGAGTTTCTCTAGCTGGTCTCCTGCTTCTGAGATGTATAATGCCACCAAGGCAGGATCCCCACGTACTGCAAAACCAAATCTTGAGATGTTAGCACAAAATGATACAACTGCTCAAAACTCAATTCATATCCCCAAAGAGGCAAGAAGCCTGAACACTCACTCTATCAGCATGCAATATTCATCAAGTTGTCTCTATAAAATGTAAGGTATTATAGAGAGATAATAACCTGGAAACACATCGTTGTGTGTTCAGTTCATTTAAATGACAATGGCAAGCACAAACCACTCCGTAGTATTTTTTTAGGACTACGGTTGAGATTTCCTTTTCCTTTGCTCCACTGTCCTTTGAGAAGAACAGGTTCATATTTCCTGAAGTTAATGTTTCTCCAGTGAAATGGAGAATCAGAAACAGAACGGGATGTGGATTTCAACTGAGAAAGTTTAAAAAGAGTGAACACTAGAAAAAGCAGTGATAGGTGAAAAACAATCTTCAGTACAATTCAGTTTTATTTAACACACATATGTACACAGGGACATTTAATACATACAGAATCTATTAAGTGGAATCATCCAGAAATGTCTTGGGAGGCATACATTTTAATTCACTCACTGTTCCCAGTGAGTTCAATCATTACAACATTTTCATATAAGTGTCACGTCATGTCATCTTTTGCTTGTAAATTACCAATGAAGCCACACACATCTTTACATTTACAAGGACAGGTCCAAATGCAATGCCAACAAAATCAATAAAACACTAAGAGCATACACTGATGACAATACAAAGTTTACCTTGCTGAACAATCTAAGCTGGGGTGAAGATTAGGATTGTGGGTGTCAAAACAGCCAAGGACAGCATTATATTAACAAGAATGTAAATATCAGTGTAGCAGTTAGAGATGCCGCCTCATTATCCACTGTCACCCCCTGCAGTTTACAGTCCTCATGTTCTACTGGCTCATCAGTGCGGCTGTCTGCACACAGGACGTGGACGGGCAGGGGAGGCCCTCACCCAGGGGCTTTGCGCTTCAGGCCCTTCTAGCTTTGTCTCAGTCTTCGCGGTAGATCCATCTGGGTATTTGCTGTGGCCTGCCTAGTGGTCCCATGTCTTTTCCCTGATGCAAAGAACATTCTATTTAAAAAAAAAATTCTAAGGTATATGCTTACCTCATTATTTCAAAGGGTTCTGTTGCCTATAATAACTTAATTTCCATTTCAGTTCACACAGTAAGCACATGCTGGGTTTGGAGCAGCCTTGGAAGCCCACTGGAAAAACAAAGTGTACCTTACGTTTCTCTATCTACACTGAACACACAGTGTGTTCACCAAACAAAGTCTACACTATCTACTTCTTGGTGTCTTTCTTAGAATCTATGTAGTCTTTATAAATATGATGTACATGCATGTGGCATAAATTTACTCTTGAGAAAACACCCAACATATAAAATCAAGGAAGAGTACAAGTTAGCCACTAACGGAAATAACATTGTATATCAATATGAAAGAGATGTTCTAGTGGTCTTAATGTCTTAATATGTTCTTTAATAACATGTTTCAGTAAAATAACAGATATATATGTTCCTGGACCTTGAGCCTACCTCTTTGGGTAGTATATAAACTCTGACAATCTCTGCCTTTTAGATTAAATGCTCCCATTATTATTTTGGTTTCTCTGTGAACTTTGCATATTTTCTCTGCATTTAATAAATCATGTGCTTTTCTTGCACTTAATAAACCATTTTCCCAACTAACTGACTAGCCAACAAATGAAAAAAGCCCCATTATACATAGGTCAAAGTCTGTGAAATTCAGACAAAATATTTTTTGATGGATTTTTCCCATTACTATGAACAAGAGTGGTCTACATTGACAAAGGGAAAAGGTGATCCCGTTGAAGTTTACTCTGAAGCGTGACGGACACTGCAATGTCTGCTCAAAGTGACTGAGAGCCTCACATTTCAATACATGCTCTCGAACGTTCACGCCATTGCTAATAATTTTGTAGGATTCTTGCTAAAAAAAGTCTTCTTAGTTTTTCTTTAAACTAACCTACAGTTGGAAGGCTGATTTAAGAGTTATCATGTGATAGCTGACATGAGGAAACTGCAAGTTTTACAGTGACCAGGAGTATGCTATGCTCTTTCCTGAACAAAAGGATCTGCAGCAATATATGGGAACCTTCACTTCAGGGGTATGCTATGCTTTTCAAACTTGGTTCCTCATCACAAAATTCCCTTAGAAGAGTAATTACAGTGACTGGATAATTACACTAGCTAGATCATAAGCAGTGATGATTTTTATTTTAAATTACTAGATATGCTATCCTTTAAGCAGGAAATGAGCATTTTAGAAGGCTAAATGTTTGGAAAATTATATTTTCTACAAGGAAAACATTTCATACATATGTATATATCTTTTCCTCAATAACCTCAAATCACCTAGGTGTCACTAAAGAAAGTGGTGGCTAAATCCTAGGAAATTGAGTAGAGTAATTCCCTAGCAATCATCAGAAGGAAAAAAAAAAAACATGTAAACACAGAATCTTTTTGGTAAACAACAGGGTGTTTAGGAAACCCAAAGGGAAGTCATTTCACTAATGAAGACTGCCACATCACCGCAACACCCAGAGCCAGCACAGCCAGATTCACACAGCACCTCAGAGCTGGGCTGTGAGGGCTGGAAATGCTGACGGGGTGGGAGTGCAATCACAGTGGTTATTGATTTTCAGGCTTCTGTTGCACCAAGCAACAAGAGCGTTCCCAGGAACCATCGGCTTTCCCCTCCCATCCCTGGCAGGGAAAAACTACCTAGTGACAGAATGGCCACATCCTGTCCAGCAGTGAGTGCATGCCTCTGAATCGGCCTGTGCAGGAGTATGCCCCCGAGAAACATGCACAAATGACACAGACCTGACCGTGCCCCCGGTGACACTGAGGTGGGCAGGCACTGAGGAATGATCCAGTATAAAACAGAACAACCTTGGCCTATAGTTTATAGAACTATGATGCAGTTAGGGCGACAGAAAACAGTATCAGACCACGAAGCGGTGTTCCTTTCCATCATGCGCCATGAGGATGACATTGCGGTTGGAGGTCCAAATGAGCCGGGCCAGCTTGAGGGCATTGTGGGAGCCGGGGGAAGCTGGCTGCACAGGGGGCACCTGGTAGGTTTTAATGCAGCGTAGCTGAGGTGCCGAGTTCAGCATACCAATGCTTCCCAGTAGTGACGTGTTCATCTGGAGGGACAGGGGACAGGAGAGCACACGTCATTCAGAGACAAAGTGCTCTCATCTCTTCTGGTTCCATAATGACTGTTCACGTTCACATAAAACTTATTCTAAATCGCCAAAGGGCCCCTTCTGTGGATCTGAAATTGTTCTGATGCTGTTACTGTAAATGCATAAATCTAGAGAAATTTGACTTTGTTAGTAGAAGCTGACAGCAGGGGAGTTCGCTGATCTTTACGAAGGAACTAAATTATATCTGTTAATAAAATGGTTCAATTAGACCATATTTGGAAATTGGTGGTATTTAAAACTGCAGACCTTTTTCATTCTTGGATAGTAATGTTAAGGGCATCCCTAAAGGATGAGTCAGTGAGGACAAGTTTCAGGGTTTATAATTAGTTCAAGAAAATGAAAAAAAGTTAAACTATAAACAAGAGTGATACCCTACCAATGAGAACTCAAAACTCAACATCTCGGTCCTATCACCAACCTGCTTCTTAAAAACAGGCTCTGGAAAGCTCTTGTTTATTTTGAAGGGAAAAACAAGTCAGTATCATCTCATTGCTTGCTGCCCTGCTAAACAGAGTCTATTCTCCCCAGTTTGTCAACAGCATCTTTTTATCAGTTGGGTATTTCTGCTTTTTGGCAGTTTTTTTGGATTTGAATTAAATTTAAATTTTCTTAATCCATGCACGTAACTGAAAAATAATATGGAAACTGTGAATCATGAATAACTATGCATTCAGGTCAAACTGCTAAACACGGAACTGCAGTTACCTAAGGGAACTGTTTCCAGAGCAACTAAGTCTGAAGATTTCTTTAGATTCCAAGTATTAACTTACAATGTTTTCACTATGCGTCATTTGGGCTATCATAAAGCCACATAAAAAGCATACTGAATGTCAGGAAAGAAGTCTTGGAAATAACTTTATTTTTTCTCTGTACTAATTCTGTTTCTAATTCTCACCCATGAAACCTCAATCTACATGCATGAGATGCTGGGAATTTGGGCGAAGTATGCAGATTACGATCCAACATATACAAATGGTTGAAACGCGAAACCCTAGCAAACCCTAGGACATTTAAGATGTGTTACTGCTGATATCATGCTCTGCATGTGGATCAGTGCGAACTACAAGCCATTCCTTTTCCAGCCCTTCTCAGCAGCAGGATGGTGTCAGAGGGCGTAAATCATGGCATCTCTAGCAGAGTGTGTGCAGGCTCCACTGACATTTTCACAATTTAAATCATCTTGAGTAATAACCCTTTTAAGATGACTAATGTTACTGATTTTCCTGCATTAATAATAGTGCCGAACACAACACAGAGGTGAAAAAAAATCACTAGTGTACGAGGTCACATTTTAAAACCAAATGTATGGTTATTGTTAACTCTTTCTGTTAAAGTTTAGTTTTCACTGAAAGCAAGGCAATACCTCAATGTCATCCTTCCCAAACCCCTTTTCTTTATGTCTTTTCTTGTTTTTCCCCCAAAAAGTCCACAAAAGGCAAAAATCAATGCTTTACTGCTTTCTAAAAGTTCCCAAATAGAATAAATACAAATAATGGTGAGTTTAATTTGATAGTTCTCACCTCTATAAAAAGTAATAGTATATGATTCACTCCTATTACAGAATAGACCCAAATGATCCAGAAAATTGCCGGTTGAAATTAACAGGCATCAACAGGCATACTGTGCTTTTTAAAAATCTAATTTCTCAGTTGATAAATAACTGCAAAGTATTTTTTATTTTTTATAGATTTTCTATGAAAATATGTATGAAGCTTGATTTCTGCTGGTGGCTCAAAATGTAAAGGGCATATAACACATTCAGACACTTTCCCATTTTTACTTCTTTCCTTAAAATTTAGTCATGTACAAGAAATGAGAGCTAAAAGGGGAGAGGAGGAGAGTATCTTATGGGAATCTATATAGATGGGAAGATTTCCAGAGAAGGTCATCATTATATCTAGGTTCCCCCTTTCAACCTGAATACTTTGGTTCAATGCCTTCTAAAGTCAAACACCCTTCTTGCCTCAGTATAGGGCTATGTACAGTTCTATAAGGTACAAGACTGCTATAGTTGTACACAGTTGGAACAACTAAGACCTGCGTGTTCATTAAATTTCATTGCTTCTCAGACCATTCGTTCTCTATGACCTCCTTAAAAGAGGAAAGGCTCTGAGTTAGTAAGGGTAACTTAACTTTTCCATAAGCTCAGTCAAAGAATTCCCATTGACTGAAACAATGAACAGTTTTGTTATTCAACACTAATTTTTCCTTCACTGGCAATTGGCTACACACTATGCTAAAGTAATGGCAACTTAAACCTTGAATCAGTAAAATCCACATGGAATTGTAATATTTGGTGATATTAAGGTTTTTTCCTGACCACAAAGATAGTAAGTTACAGTAAGTTATAGTGTGTAAGATTCAAACACTATAAGTACAACCCCCCTCCCCCAATTCTCCTGAAATCTCTGACATTCACTGTGAGCGTTTTGGTAAACAACATTCCATACACACACACACACACACACACACACACACATGGCAGACTCATATTAAAAGGTAGTTTCACATAAGCCAGATAAAGAAAGGCAATTATCTCATGATTTTCTCTCATACATGAAAACTAAGTTTAAAAAAAAGATGGTATGAAAGTAGAAGAGGGACTATTAAGGACTAGGAATGAGATGGGAGGGAAGTTAATATAAGAGAGGTATGGAATGGTAGGAGAAGGGAGTGTAGACATGATCAAAACACAATACATGCATGTACACAAATGTAGAGCGAAACCTGTGCATCTGTATAATTATTGTGCACTCGTTAATAAAGCTATTTTTTGTGGTCTGCTTTTTCATTCAACAAAACATTGAGGGCAATCTTTCCATGTTGATGACTACAGATTTAAATCATTGTTTTTAAATGGCTGAACAGTATTCTATTGTATGAAAGAGTAAAAAAAAAATAAATGAAACCAATATCTGTCTAATTTATTATTAACATTCCTAAAAGAGAACATTTATTTACTGGACCATGGTAGTAAAATTTAAGTGTGGGGTTTACTAATGCATTCATTACCAAAATACTCTTGCTTAAACACCAACAGATACACTGAAGTAAAATACTCACAAACTGTAGGAATATGACATTAGAGAATCACAGGGTATGAAAAATTACCGAATCACCTTATTCAACAGTTTAGTATGCAACTAAAATGCAACTTTGGCTTTTCTTTCCCTTCAAAAATATGGTTCACAAAACCAGTTCTGTGAAGATTATTTTCTGAGCATAGAAATGCAGATATAATTCATCAAAACAGGAAATGTTTTAATGCTTTTCCCAGTGTAAGTAATGTTGTATTCAACCTTTTACTAAGTCTCACTTGAGTAATTATCCAACCAATATTTCTCATTAACGGTCATTTCTCAGCAAAGATTTTAATAGTTGATAGCTTTAGCAAGGCTGTGTATTAATAAGACTTCATTAAGTTTTCAACATATATTATAGTACACTTACTGGAATATATAAAAGTGTTCTATATATCATTAGAACTAAACAACATGTATCTAGATAAATCAGCCTAGCCAATTTGGGGAGAACAGCAGTAGATCCACCACTGCTTTCTGGATTCTCTAATTCAAGCAAAAGATCATTACACTTCTTTAAGAGGTTTCATCGTATCTTCTTGATAAAGCCAAAATGGCCTGCTTCTATGTCTTACACTTAAATCTCAAAACTGAGCTGGGTATAATTTAAGCGTTTAAGAAATGGGCTGCATTACAAACCCTGATATTGGCTTGAGGGGCAGAAGAGGCCTGGGTGTTGTGTGCGTTTCTGGAGTGCTCTGGCATGTGGAGATGACACCCGGTGCAGGTGTGCTTAGGGACTACAGGGCCATGCTTCCCCCACACCGTGCACAGAGCCACAGGCAGGCACAGGCACAGAGGCTCGGTGCACTTCACAAAGCCCAGAAACAACAAGGGGAAGCGAAAGAGGAAAACAGGGATCTCAATGGTAACATCTAGCAAAAGATCTTGACCTCTAAGGTTAAACAAAAAACAAAAAACAGAAACACCTAACTACAATTTTAGCAAGGTGCTGGGCAGAGATTTTGATAGAGAAAGAACAATTTTCAAGGAAAGGATGAACACACGTATTCAAATAAAACCATGATCTTGACAAAGGGAAGTAGAAAATTCAGGAAAACACTGGAAAAAGTGTCAAATGTGACTAATTTTGGAGCAATTTCTTTATATAGTGTATTATGTTTTTTTACCAAAAAAGTTGACCACAAAGTTTAGTGTATCTATTCCAAAGAAGAAAGCATGGACAGAACAAAAGCTCCTTTAGAGCAGGCCCAGTGACTTGCTGAACCCCATATGAAAAGCACTTCATTCTTAGACACCCAGGCAATGTTGAGATAATGGAGCTTTATATGAGCAGTCGCCCAAGATTCCAAGAGAACAGGAAATAAAGGAAATCTGCATCAAAGTACAGTCGGCATAATGGCACAAAGACCATTGTATTGGTCCTGAGTAGAAAAAGCCATCAGTAGGTAAATTCTTAAAAGAACCATTGCTGGAGGAGTCCAGTTTATGGATGCTTAATGGATGACCGGTGAGATTTTGGCTACAAAGTCTGACCTTGTGGTTATCCACTGAGAAAAATGAAGATGGGTGAGACCTCTAATGGAAGGAGTTTAATATGAGCTGATTAAGATGCTGGAGATATATTCTGGAAGAAATGATAATGAGAAAATAAACTGGAAAACTAAACTAGATAAAAAGTGGAAAAATTCTGTAACAGATTTGGAGCTTGCCATGCTTTAATAGCATGTTGTTAATTAAGCAATTTATTGTATCCGTTTTACATTTTATTAGCTATTGATTTTTTTAAACCATCATCAAGTTGTTCTGAGGCCTTGTTTAAACTTTATTTTCAGCTTTCAAGGCAATATGCTGAATCTTATACAACATACTTACATCCTAGAAAAATACAAGTGGCAACAAAATTTAAATTAACTATTTAGGATGCTTGGTAATACTTAGTTTTTTGTAAATCATTAGGTCTAAAAAAGTAAGGTAATAAGACAGCAGGCTGGCAATTCAGCACTGAGCATAAAACATAAATGTTAGTTGCTCAAAATTAGTATTCGTGTTAATTACAATTAAATATAAACATTCTCCTGAGTGGATACAATAAAGATACTCAAATTTTTAAAAATGTTTTCGAAACCTAGGAATGAAGAGTATTTTGTGGAAAATTCAGAATGCAAACGAAATAAGAGATTATAAAGGGGATAGGAAGCAAATACTAAGAAAATGCCTCACTGTCTTGTGCCCTATTGCTGGTAAGAGTTGCCAAGGACCTTGCTAGAATGCTTCGTTTGCATTAACAGCCTGAGCAAGGTGGCCCTGCCAGACTCCTTTCAGGTCGGACCCTCACACACACTCATCCTTGCTTCCTGTGTACACACAGCACCCGCGCTCTCCACACCCGTCCTTCCGCAGCATCCCGCAGGGCTCAGGCCATATGCCACCTCCCATGGAAAGCCGGCCCACAGCCCATGCTCGGCTTCTTGGCACTGTGATTGCTTATTCACCTATATCTCCTTCAGATGGTTCTGTGACAGCAGCTGCCCCTCTTCCCAGATGCTAACTATATTCTTAGTACCCTGAGGTTAGTGCCTAGTACACAATCAGCAATCCACAAACACTTTTCATGGGAGGAAAGGCAGGAAAGAGGCTGGCAGGTAGGTTCAAAAGGAAGATTTTCCCACCCAAGCATAGCATGAAGTATTTACTTCAAGTTTCTGCAGTATTTCCTCTTACCTGCCAGAAAGAAATGTGACTGTCAGTGTTTGAGTAGGTGGCAAGATATCGTCCATCAGGAGCAAAGGCCACTGCAGTGATTGGTCCCTTGTGTCCATGGATTGTCTAAAATGCAATTCATAGGTCATTAATGGTCGGCATTCCACAGAACTACTACAGGCAAACGCACATGTAAATGCATTCGTGTTGAACAAATTATGTCATAGATATTAGATATTATGTTCTTTGTTTAGGAAATCAGGTTAGAAAACTAAGAAAAGCAATCAAAGTTGTTTCACCATACATCCAAGTGCCAAGGGGTTTAATCTTGTTCTGAGGATGCACCTATCTTCTAGTTGAGAGGATAATCTTGTAAAGCATATATTAATATACTTTACACAATTTATGTATAGTATGTATTAATAGGCAAGCATTTTAATTTATGTCCACTACAGAGAAGAATTCTGCAATTAATTAGAAAGGTGAGAAACTGATTGCCAAAATTACCCAGGAATATTGCTTATTCGAAATGAAAAACAAGCAAATCTGTATCACACTACCCCTGTTGTTGAAGGAGTTAAAGACTATAATTTCAATTCCTTAATAATCACACATATTTCACGTCTTATGCTTGATTTTCCACCAATAACACTTTAAATGCATATAGCTGCAATTAGTAAACATATATACATGCATGCGTTGGACACACATATAAATCAAACAGTATTAAAAACAAGTTAACAGAGATAGTTTTGAACCTTTGCCAATAGCTAGCATTGATTTAACCATGAATAATAAAAAGGAAGTTGTATTTTAGACTAGGTCTTTGATAAAAGGTCTTTACAAATTCACTCATCCGATGACATTAATAATTACAGAAAACAGTGCATACTAAGCAAATTACCATTAATATTATATGAATTTCCCTATTTCAACCTTTAAAACCATACCTCTACAACATTAACCAATACTCAGTCAACCTCACAAAGCTGTAGGTCAGTCTTCTTCCATTGTCTAAAAAGGAACGAGGAAATGTATGTCCCTCAGTGGGGACAGCATCACCTGTAATTTGTGATGAAGATATGGAAAACTCGGAGCCTCTGTGGCAGTATCAGGTTTATTATGTGATTAAGACCATATACACTGTATTATAAACTTTAGTAAGATGTTTTTCGTAATTCCTATCTGAAGACTAAAATGAGAAAGAGGGGAGGAAGGAGTGAAAGGGACACAGGCACATTCCTCAGTGCCCTTTGCAATCAGTTATTTCCAGTCATTTGACATTCAAGGCACTGTGGGATCCAAAATAACACCTGTTTTCAACACTCAAAAAAAAGGTGTTACACTGGAAATACAGGCTGGCTTTAGGCAGGGAGAGGGCATTAATCTGAGTCAGACTGTCTGGGTTGCCTTTGGGCTTTACTTGGTACTAATTGCAGAACTTAGGGCCACATTATTGAAGGCAGTTAACTTGAGAAAATCCATGTCTATAGTTTAGGGGTGACGATGATGGTGGTGGTGGTAATGATTAGATAGAACTCAAAGAGATTTGTAAAAATTACATGATATAATACATACATAGCACTCTCCACAATGCATGACACAGAAGAATTTAATAAATGCCAATATTTTTATTATTCCTGCTTGCTTAGAAATGGCCAAATGTGAACAATCACATAACTCAATTACACACACACACACACACACACACACACACGCCCAGACCATTTATTTCCAAATCAACATCCCTCAGCATTCTAGGTTGCTTAGAAACAGACATTAGACTGTGACATTTTATCAAACACATATGGGAACTAGCCATGGTGCTGGCCCACAAATGTACTGAATTAAGCAAGGGGTATGCCTACTGAATAACTATTATATGAGGTCAGCTTAACATCAGCTATACTAGAATGAAAATTATTCTAGACAGGGAGAGGAGGTGGAGGGGCCTCAACCAAATAATAGAAAAAACTGGCCATTCCCACTTATATGATGTAGGTTAGTCTTCTCCCTTATAAAACCAGTTTAATGAACTCACTGGGCAAGCATTTTGGTTTTCTAAAAAATCAATATTTAGTTCTGCAAAAACCTGAAATTCTATTGGGTCAATCTGCATCTAATTTTTGATTAAGATAGCTGACTGTGAAGACCTTGATTTACAACAGAGGTTGTAAACAGTAGACCTTTAAGCTGAAAGCAAAAGGTACACGTGTTTAGTTTGGCTTGCAAAAAATGTTAAAAGATATTTTTAAAGCCCAGGTTTCTAATTCACTAGATCTCCTGTCAAATCAGGATTTATAAGGTTTCCTGAAAGAATAGAGGGCAGAAAATAATGGGCCTTTTTTCACACGCGGTAACATCATCCGAGGAGTCAACATCGTCCATGGTTGAGTGGAAGTGGCCACTTCCCCCTGGGTGTTTGCTTTTCACTTCGCCAGCCCCACACTGACACAGAGAAGACCTGTGCACCATACTGGCTGGCTTGCTGATTTCCTGCCTGGTCCCTCATGGCATTTATGGTACCCCATACACTATAAATACTCAATTCAAAATAGTTCCTTGCATGCTCTGGGAGCATAGTAGCCATCTAAACTTGTGAGCAGACTAAAAATTCTCCTAAGGAAAACTGTCTCTTCTTGAAAGCTCTCACAGCTCAATTCTGAATGAAGGCAGACTTGACTTTCTTCTGGAGACTGGGCCTCACATTTCAAAACAGAATGTAAGGCTCATATCTTTCAAACTAGCATCCTTCCCCAGTCGGCACCCAGACCTTACTTCAAAACGATTTAAGAAGGTAATGGCGAGTTGAAGATAAACCAGCAGGCTCTGAGGATGTTACAACCCAAAGAACCTGCCAACATACCTTTCTGCCAGGCTGCGTAAGTTAGCCCTGTTATAAAAGCACAGAATCAGATACACAGGAAGCACACTTGCTACTTCAGAACAGTCTTCACTATTTCATCCTCTGTCTTCACCTGAGGGCTGGTGTTTAGAACATCTGCTTGAAGGATACTTCTGCATAAGGTGTTCATTGCTTTCTAGTGTCTCTAACAGAACATCCTGTGCAATAAGTTCATCCTGGAGTTTTCTACCAGGAAAACATTTCTCTTTCCAGCTAAATGTCATTGCTTTCTTTTGTCATGTAATGAGAATTACATAATCTAACATGTTTGTTTTTCTGTTAGGAAACTCAGAACAAAGTTTATGCTTACTGTGTCTGGTAGTGAACACTTGCTACTCTTTTTGCTAATCATTGTTCTGTTTTCCTCTGTTGTCTAGCTACACACCAAGTTCAATTTTATTTTAAGGACTGCTGTGGACAAAGGGGCATTACACTTTAGATCAAATGTGTGCATGTGAATACATACACACGTGCACATACACATGTGCACACGCACACACACACACATACACACACACACACAACCACCAGATGCCCCTCAGTGCTGTCTTTTAAAGTCATCTAAAGAAAACTCATGGAGACTGACTGGAGCTGATAGATAGATCTGTTGTCTCATAAGGAAGCGAGTACCACTCATGGCAGTGCAGGGAAGCTTGCTATTTTAAATGGTTTCGTACATCTGGTAAGTTCATTACCATCTCAGCCTGAGAGGTGCTTCAGCCCTCACTGTGATGGAAATGTTGCCACTATCTTTTGTTCAGACTCTCTGAACTTCTATGATCTGTGCAGGCACCACCTGAACTGACTTTAACCTCTACTCTGGCATTATAAGTGCAGCTGTGCAGGGATCACAGCAAACTTGTAAGTGCTTTGTGATGAGGCAGAAACAATGGTTTGGGTCTCAAATGCCAAATCCTAAAAGCCATTTTCAAAATGACAGGTTTCAAAATAAAAAGAGGTTTGGTAGACTTTATATGTGAATGGGTATCATGTCTCATTATACTTTTAGTCAAAAGAATTGCTGTCCTGAAAAGACAAAGATGGAATATAGAGAAATTAATCTAATTCAGGAAGTGCTATGAACAATAAGAAAAATCAAGCAATTATCGCTAGTTGGAGACAGAGTGTTGAATTGCTAAGCACCTCCACCCCCTTGAATAATGAAAGAAAAGGACCTGAAAGGCAGGATTAATAATGAGCAATACTTACACTAACACACCAGTTTTTAAGATACTTTCAGTCTCCTCTACAAAGAAATATAATTAATCCTCTTGCACAGAGAAGGATGCAGAAACTAGTTTCTAAAATGGTTTGGTCAGTGTCAATAGAAACTATGCTTTCTAGAATATTCTTTAAATCTGCCCTTCCCATCGTCTATCTCTTCCTGAAATTCCTGATATTCAGCTTCCAAATGCAAGTTTGAGACTTGAATCCAAAATGCAGAACTCAATTATATCCACTTTAGAGGCTGAACAAGATTAAACGGAGCCCCGGCATGGTGGTGCATGCCTGTAATTCCAGCACTTAGGAGGCTGAGGCAGGAGGATCACTGTGAGTTTGAGGTTGGCCTTGGCTACACAGTGAGTTCAAGGTCAACCTGAACTGCTTAGTGAAACCCTATCTCAAAAGAAAAACAAAATAAAACAAAAAACAAAAAACCCAAAACTTAAGGAAATATTTAATATTTATCTGCAGGATGCATCATTTTGTTAAGTGGAGGAGGAAAAAACCAAACCAAACCAAATATTTTGTTACTTTCAACATAAATTGTGACAAAAGTATTTCCAAAAGTAAACTTTGCTATCATAAATATTGCCATAAGGGAAAGATCCATGAAGTACAGACAGTGTAATTAATATTTATGAAAAAAAAAAAAAAAGAACAGATGGAATCTTAGCAGCCCCAAGATCTGTAGGTTCCGAGACAGAAGTTGCCATTTGTGGCTTCTTGGGGAACAACATGGTGGGCTTTAGGCTACACTAGGCAAGTCCAAACGCATTGAAAGGTCTGCAGAGCTGAAAATACGTCCCCAGTTGGCTACACAACTCCTCTAAAAGCTCTAAAAATTCAACTACCGATTCCGTGGAGGCGTTTTCTCCAGTATGTGCTCTGGCATACTGCAAACAAGCAGGTTTTCATAAGTATAGGCACAGCAGACGCCCTAAGTTTCTGTGTAGGGAGGCAGGAAACAGGTTGGAAAGTGTCAGATATTCAGGAAAGTTAGTGCACAGGCAGGTAAGGCAGAGCCCTGAAAAGAAAAGGAGGGGGTAATTCCAAAGACCTACAAGTATGGTCATTTTCCTAATGCTGAACCCACTGAAGGATAACCAGCAACACAAGCAGAGGTTGGGATGAATGTACATCTGCACAGGAAGCACTAGCCACAGATTTGGGGTCCCTTACATATTCATAGCTGCTGGCTGAGTCAGAAAAGGGCAGATAAGGAGGGTGGGCTAACATCTGATTTGCATGTCTTTCTGACATCCCAATACAGAAGGCCACAGATTTCATGGCTGGCTGGCAGGGAGATAACTCCTCAAGGCAGAGAAGACAAAGACATCCCGCTGACTGACAGCTTTGTTTGTTAGGCAAGAGAAAGGCTCATCAAAAAAAGAGCTGTTTCAGAAGAGTTCAAAAGTTAAGAACTAATTCTGTTCAAGGAAAAAAAGTCCTTTCTTTTCTCCCAAGCAACCAATTTGTGAAAATTTTTATTAGATATTTAAGATTTTTCTGTTCAAGGAAAGAAATTATGGGTTCAGCAAATAATTTAGGAAGATAATCAAATCATTAAAAATGGATAATCTTATCTATGGCCGATTCAAAGGTTCAAGTGCAATTTAATTATCACTGTGCACTAAGCCGTCTCCAGGCTCTCTGTGCACAGGCTCTCCGGACACGTGATGCTGCCAAGAGCGTGAAGAGGTCACCACTCTGTTGTGTGTGGGCAGGACTGCCTTAAAGCAGGACAGATGGATAAAAATCTACTGTTTCCCAATATCCCTAGATGCAGGATTCCAAAACACCTTCCTCCCACAAGAGGACCCTTCTCAGTGTTTAACAATGCAGGCTGTCAGAAATCTTTCCTGACATCAAATCTAAATCCAAAATGCTGTGAGTTTACCCACTTCTTGTTCTGTTCTCAGCAGAGATGGAGAAGCCCTGGTCACCAATCTCGGGATAATCACCTTTTGGGCACTTGAGGGCCACCATAGTATCTTGCCCCCTTTTTACTTTTAGTTGCTATTTTGAGGATTAAAGAAATATCCTAGTGACTAGAACCTATCCTTTCAAGCGTCATTTCCCAAGTTTTGTTTTTTTTTTCATAATTTTGGCGGCTAGTCCTTAAACTGTCTCTGAACTTTCTTATCATATCATTTTAGAGTTGGATGGTATCTTATGGTCACCTTACTAAATGACATCTCAAAATGTAGAATCTCAAACTGGACTGAAAAAAGAGATTAAACCAGTACAGAAAGAAACAGGATGTCATTATGTTTTCTCACAATGCTATGTAAGAGGCCAGCACCATGCATACTTTTTCAGAAAAATGGCAACCATGGCTGACAATTACCATTAGAAGGAAATTTACAGACGTTCTTGAAATGGGGGAAGCTTGTGGAGTTGTTGGTGTGCAGATGGTTGACATTCACAATGCCTCCAGTTACCCTTAGGAGATCAAGGTATGCACAGTGAGCCCAAAGGACAGAGTCTCAGTGAGCAGACACTGATGGGCACAGGTTATCAGCATCTGCTCTGCATTTTTCTCTACTATATTTCCCAAGATCATTTGTACCAGCCTTGCGCTGTTTATCTTCATTGCATAGATACTTCCACTCACTTAATGCTCCTTGATCCTCTCCTATTCCTTTCTACTTCTCCAGTTTGCCAGCTTAAATCATATCTCCCAGGTGCTGATAGAGACTCATTTGTATATCACTACTGTGGTCACTGAAAAAAGTGTATATATAACTTATACTTTTAAATTTTTAATACTTTAAAACAAACAAACAAAAAAAACAAAACAATCAAGTTTACCAAGAGCTTACTGCCAAAACAGCTTTTGTTATTCTTCAAACCAAGGGGACCAAGAGATTGAGGGAAGGGGACAAAAAAATTAAAATGTGTTATGTACAAGTACCAACTCTCCATGATGAATGTAATCATTATGTACTGCAAGCACGTACTAATAAAAATAGAATATATAAAATTGTATACTGGGGTATGTGCATTAGGGTACTAGGCACTGTAGGGAACCTGAAAAGCAGCATAAGAAATCAGACTTCTGTGTCACATATTACGTGCCAGGTACTGGACTAAACACGCTTATATAAACTTACTAATCTTTATCTATCAACCCTATGAAATAAGAAGACGCTATTGCCCCCATTTTATAGAGAAGGAAATTGAGGCACAGGGTGTGGAATAATTTGCTTTGATTAGAATCTTAGCAGTCTAGCACCACAATCTGTTGCCTAACAGAATGCTTAGATTCTACCACGCAAGTTGCATAATTCCCATTATGTGCATCACACACTAATGCTGCTAAGTGACTTTCCTGAACGGAAGTGATGAGGATTTTGAGTGATGCCTGGTGGTGCCTGGAAGTGGGCACAGGTGGATTCTAAGAGCAAGGGTGTAGGGTGGAGTGGGGTGGCCCCAGAAAGGGAAAGTATTTATTCCCTGGTCTTGGGCAGGCAACAGTCAGGTCGCCTCACCTTGCTGACCTTATTTAACCTTGGAGGGGCCTCAAGACTCCCAGTCCCAGTTTACATAAAGGCCTTCTACGGTCAGGTAAAGGGCCCTAGTTTGGCCCAATCTCCCTTCACAGCCTGGAGGCATCTTAGTCCACTGTACTTTCCCTGTCCTGCCACCGCTAGAGGACAGCACTGCCTGGTCCAGGGGAAGCCCAGTCTCCAAGGGACATCAGGTACCCAACAGTTCTACACTCTACATGGACCAGGGGAAGAAAGGTTCCCTGGTCCATGCTCTTAACTGTATATGAAGAAAAACTTTCTCCCTTCATTCAGTTCCCAGAGCTTAAATCTCTGAAAATGGAGCTGCCCTTTTTTTCTTTACTGGTAAAAAAAAGAAGGAAGGAAGATGCTCTGTTGGGCCCGAGACAACTAGGTCAGGGAGGGGTGGGAGCCCATCTAAGTCATTAGCAGCTTCCCTCTCTGGTACTTAGCACCTGAACATTTTCACTTTCCCTTAGGTCGTCTGTACTCCAAAGAGACAATACCTACTATGGGCATCATAAATAAGCACTTCTTAAGCAAAGGATAACTATAAAATCAGGAGCCTGGCTTTCTCACTTGGACATGTAATGCAGAAACAAAAAATATCGACCAAAATGAAACTGTGTGGCAAATATAATCTTAAAACTCTCTAGTCTTGAAGACAGCCCAACTTTTCTCACTGGCTATATTACCTCCCATAGTCTAAGCACAGAAGTCTAGACGCTGCCCTTTGGCAGTTCCACAATGATTTTGAACAGAGATTTGAGGGTTGAAAATGGGTTGTTGATCTCTGTGATTTCTTTTCTTGATGGAAGGCCAAGGGGGTGCTTTTTATTCACATTATGCCAACTGTGTGTAATAAGAGTCAACCTGTTATGGCATTTTCCAATCCGAAAGGCATTGGAAAATTCAGCTTAATGAACTGAGTTATTTTCTATCACCATCTACTTGAAAAGACTATACATTATGGGAGAAAAACAAGTGGATTTGGTATCATCTTAACATCTTAATGGAAAATAGATTTAAGGATAAATATAATAAAGTGAGCTATCTTAAGTTTTATTATAAGATCTAATGCCTAAAGTAAACAGACTCACTTTATTCCTTAAAATAGGTACAGCATTTATTACTCATTTTAAGGTAGTAAAAGTTATTTATATTTCATTTGGGAATAAATTGACTGACAACTTTTCAATATCAACATATCGATAATCTTTATGACACAAGTAACAGTTTTTGGAATTTCATCTGAGGGAAGGGTTATATACCACCCATGTCTAAGAAATAAGAATCAACATAAATACTTAACATTAATTTGTAATTTAGGGTTTGTTAACAATTTCAGATTTTTGAATACTGAGGATTATATGTTCATTGGAATTGATTATAAATTATCAAATTTAGATGCTCTTAAAAAGTCTATGACTGAATATGTACCATTAATTACCAATCTTCAAATGTAGTAATCATGCAATTTCTGTAAAAATATGTGCTGGCTTCAGGAGTTTCGCCTTCCATGTAACTGAGAAATTTCAGCTTAAAAGACGAAATATTCAATTAAATAGACATTAACCCATCCATTTATCTAAGCTTTTCTTCCTCCTATTCTTGTTGTAGATAATTAGGAACTGAGTGCACACACACACACGCACACACACCCCTCTTCTGCTTTATTAGACCAAACATTTTGCAGGATGAAGTAACTATAAAATAGCCAGTTAAATTATACATTGGCAATGTGTTTTCTTTGTTGAAATGGTCAATTTTATAAAGTCATGTCTTGAAAATTAGGTTAGTCAAAATCTTAAACATCACAACATTCCAAATTATATAGCATAATTATCACCAGCTTATAGTAATAAGATGATGGCAGTCTATTTGTGTTATAAGACTCTTAAACCTAAGAATGATAACAAGAAAATAAATCTGGTTAAGTGTATAATTTGAAACATAACATTTTTCACATAATTCAACACTTTAAAATATAATTAAACTCATACTTAAAGATTATTCATGGATACTCCAACACTGAATGTTAATGTGATTTAGATAAATGTGGTTTGGCTTTAAATAAAGAGTGAATAAATTATTATCAAATATTCACATTGCTGGTATGAAATAATTATAAAACACTTTTTAAAGTATAACTTAAATATGCTTCAAAAGGCACAGAAAAAACTTTTTTTTTCACACTTGGGCAGGTCCCAAAGCTAATTTTTTCAGTAATTCAAATACAAATCTAATTGACATATTCATGCTGGAAATCTCAAAATGAACAGAGTCTCATTTTAGGGTTCTCATGACTACGAAAACTTTGTTAAATATGAAAAGATTTAAAAAAAAACAGATGAACATAAAATGGCTATATATTTATTCTAAAAAGACAGTAGAAAGTATTTTTAAAGGTAAGATAGTACTGCAGAAGTCAATCGCTATTACTTCTCCTGGGAGTTAATTAGGAAAATGAACTGTCTAGTTAGTTTATCTTTGTATCCTTCTGGCCCTTAAATGGCAAGACTTCAGCAGATACGAGTCCACACTAACCCACGGCACAGCAACCCTGTGCCTACATAATGTCCATCATGATGCCTCAGCATCTTTCTGGGTTCAGATTTGGGTCGACGTCAACAGGACATGGTTTGGCTGAAGTGGCAGGACACAATCTTCACACGAACTTCCTCTTACCTCACCACTTGCCTATTAGAATGGTCCCTGGTAACACAAAATTGCCTTATGCAGATGGTACTAAAACTATAGAACTTGTTCTTTTCAAAAAGGATTTAATATTTTAACTATATAAAAAAGAGAAAGTTTTTGAAAGTCTTAAGGAAAACCAAGGCATGACCTAAGATTCCAAAACATGTATGTGAATGTCACCACATCTTTTGGCTCATTTATTTTAGATGTATCTAGATATATTTTAGAGTATATTCACTAATACACACATACAAGTTTAGGAAATTTACACTTCATGTGTAACTTATCATGCTTCTTCAACTTATTAAAACAGAAAATCAGATTAGCCTAAAAGAGAACATACTAAATATTGCTCTGTATTACAAGGTCCATTTGTTTTGTTAAGAAATGTCAAGTTATAAAAACATAAAATTAACCTCCAGGCTTTGACATACCATCTAAATTTTTCTTAATATCAAAATAGTAATATTTATAACCAATACAATAACATTCATTTTCTCACATAGCAATTGTGTTTGCGAATATTCTAGAGCAACTACTATGGTAATGTAACAACAGCAATACTTGTTAGTCCTCTGAGTTATTCTTAAACTAACCCACATTCACCTAATGCATTATAATTAGTCTTTGCTAGTTTTATGAATGGGCAACATTTTCTATTTGCTTATTTGAAAGTAAGGATAGTATCTATCTTGCCTACCTCAAGGGATTAAATATTTCTCAGATAACTGTAGTTACTGCTTTGGGCTCTTTGTTGCTATTTGTCTCTTTTGTTTTTTGCTTTTCTTGTATTTTGTTTTGCTTTGTTTTGTTTTTCCCTCTAATACAGAAAGGACAGATGTACACGTATAGGCTTATACATGCCTAGAACTTCTCCAAAAGAGTTTACAAGAATTAATTTTATTATGTGAGATGGTATAAACAGCTACTTTGAAGAAAATGAGACATTATGATAGCCATTGCTGATTTCCTATCATCTTGTTTTGAAGTCCAATAATGCTTTTATTCTTTGTTTTGATTGGTTTTAGTCTGTTTTCTATTATTTGATTTCAATAGGTGTGAAGGTATGGACAGCTATTCCGAAGACGGCAAGAGACATTATGGTAGCCATCGTTGATTTCCTATTGTCTGGTTTTGAAGACTCATAATGCTTTCATTCTTTTGTTGATTGATTTTATTCTACTTTGTTTTGTTTGAATTTATTGTGTGTGAAGGTATGGACAAGTACTTCGAAGAAAATAAGGGACATTATGGTAGCCACTGTTGATTTCCTGTTGTCTTGTTTTGAAGTCCTGTGTTGCTTGCATTGTTCTGCTCTGATCTGCTTTGTTCTGTTTTATTCTCTTAAAAAAAAAAAAAAAAAACTAGTTGGAGAAACAAGAAAAAGAAATGTTCTGAAACTTCATTATGCCCTAGGGCAGTGGTGGCAAACCTAAGGCACACAAGCCACAGAGGGCTGTTTGTATCATTGAAAGTTCTAAAAGGTTCTCTGTCATTGCCCTAGGGCTTACGCTAGATACCCAACTACAAAATCAGATACAATGCCTGCCAGTGAATCTAAGAGAGGAGACAGGTTGACAGTAAGCAACTGTTGTACGGAATGATAAATGGCATAACAGAAACATGCATAAGATATTACAGAAACAGATGAAAAGGAGAAATGTAAGAGAAATCAGCATGAAAATAGAAAGAAGATAGTTGAGTTAAGCTTTAGAAGACTAACAGAAGTTGGTCAGAAAGAGAAGTGAAAGCCTACTTTAATCACAGAGATGAGTCTCAGTCAATTTGTACAGAGTAAACGGGAGAAAGGTGTCCAAGAAAACAGACCGGCACTCCTGGGTCACTCTACCTAAAGAAGAGATTCAGGCACAAGGGCAGTGAGGACGAGGCTAGAAACTGCCCCTTTGTCCTGTTAAAAAGTCTGAACTCAGTTCATGATCGAGAGAGTTTTCTAAAGTTTTTGAATAGGAGAATGGTCAGACCAGACTAGTTTTAAGAAAATTTTGGCAAATGGTACAGGAGGAAGAAACTACAAAACAAAAGATTGTCTTGGAAGCAATCGCAGCAGATAAATGAGTTGAAGAAGCTGGGTGTCGTGTGGACAGGAAGGAGAGGACTGGTGGGCAGGTGTGCTGCTGTTCCCTGCACTAGACAGCAACAAAGAAGACCGGTGATACAGGAAAGGCTGGCTGGGAAGCTGTTAGGGGAAAGAAAAAGCTGAGTTTGGGACAAGTAAATATTAAGGTGGATGAGACATGCAGGTGTTTAGAAATATGTAGAAATAGAAAGAGAAATATGTGGAAATAGAAATAGAAAGAGTTAGAAAAATGACTTTAGAGCTCAGAAATAGGTTTATGGAAAGACAAACAGATTTGGGAGTTACCAGTGCATAGGCAGATGCTAAAGGTACAGACCCTGCACTCAGCATTCTGCCTGGTGCACAGCAATCTCTCCAGAAATATTTGTTAAAGGACCAAAGATCAGTGTTTGGTAGGATTCATGAAGCACAGACACAGTGAAAAGGATGAGTATAAAATGACAGGGAATACCAATAGCATCAATAGTGGGCAGAAAAGACAGCTAGGTCAGTTTTATGAAGTCTAGATTTGAACTCTTGGTTTTTAATTTCTTCCTTTTTATTGAGACAGTATCTTGCTATGTTGCCCAGGCCATTTTCAAACTTCTGATGTAACATTGATGCCTGACTGTGTCAACCTGATTGTTTTGGGAGCTGTCCAGTGGGCTGGTGGAGCATACTTGTGGGTGTATCTGAGTGAGTGATGGAGGCATGACCTTGTATACTACATATGATTGGTGGTCCCTTCCTTTCTGGTGCTGCTGCCCTGGTCTGCTTTCCATTTGCTATGAACTAAGCATCTTTCCTCTGCCACACCTTTCACCACGATGGCTTAGAGTCAGTGGACCATGGACTGCATCTCCTGAAACTATCAGCAAAATAAATATCTCTTCCTTTAAATTGTAGGTGTCAGGTATGGTGTGCCAGCAGCATTAAAGCTGAGTAGTAGCCTGGTGCCCAGTTGAGCCTCCTGTTGCAGCCAAGTAACTGGAACTACAGGCTTGTGCCACTGGGCTCAGTTTTGAAATGAAAGATTTTAAAGTTGTTCTCAATGTACAACTCAAGTCTATTATTAAATAAAGAATTTTGTGAGGAAGCACCATAGTTAACAATGACATTACTTACACATATTTGAATTAGATAAAATTTATAATTGCAAAGTACCAATGTCAGTCAGTTACCAAAATGGACAATCTAATTTCTCTAATTTAACCTCACTTAAATTTCATCAGTTATCCAGAAATTGTAATTATATAATGATCTTTCTAAATTATTATTATTTAGACATTTTTCAATTGTAATTTTTAAAAAAACTAAAAGAGAAAAAATCAAGAAAAATTCAAATGAATTTTTATGTATTTATGTATATGTATGGGTATGTGTATATACATGTGTATTTAGTTCCTCATGTTGACACGAAGATCTTTCTTCAAAGTGAAGCAAAATGTTTTAACCAAATTAACAATTTATAAAAACTCACATTAATGATTATAATCACCAATTTTGTTCTGGTACAAATTTCACTGATTCACATAGTAGAATCACAGAGAACCCCACTCCTGTCTGCAGTGTCTAAGCTATAAAGGGGGTGACAGGGAAAACAAAAAGACAAACTAGAATCAATGTAAGATATATCTCATACTTTGTTACTAATTCTAGCCATACACTTCGTATTTAAATCAACATGCCCAAGTTTTGTTAAAAAAATCATTTCAAGCAAAGGAAAGTGAATTAAATATCCTATCACTGAGATTAAACTCCAGAGAAAGATCTAGTTAATGTTCTTAAAGTGGGAGATATGTTGGCTTAATCCTTTGTATCTTTAATGCAATCATATTGCCTAATGATGAGCAAAACTAAAAGGCCAATTCATTAAAAAATTCAATATTTGGAGCATCAAACTCTTTAGCACTTAATAAGCAATTAATATTTGTCAGTGAAAAATGTTTTGGTAGTACAAGGTGAAAATCAATAACACTAGCCCACTTGTTGCCCTCTCTACCACTGATAAGCTATCCAAATAACTACAACCCTCAAGGGAAACAAACTGCTTTGACATGTGAACTTACGTTCTCTGTAAGCAGACATGACTCCTGTGAAGCTGTTTTATAATTGCTGTCATGTATGTAGCCTGCAGATGCATGTCTTAGAACATTCCATGCCTCATTAATAGATACTTTAAAGGTACACTATGCGTAATAGTTTTGTTCATTGAGACAAAACATGCAAATTTAACTCAAAGTGCTCCATTTAATAGAATGTTTTTCTCTTAGGAATAAGTGCAGGAAGGTAGCTTGGATACATTTCTGAAGGCTTTGTGAACTATGCATTAGCAAAAATTACTTTTATAAGAAGTGGGACTTTTATTTAGAGTTTTCTTTGAAAAATATAAGGGAAAACAGAAAAGCAAATTAAAACTTACCTATAATTTCACCTTTTTGAATTATCTGTAATAAACTGGAAACATGTATCTGTAATAAAGATACTCTTACTTACTAAATCCCAGTCCTTAGAAACATCATAAATCACTGGCATATATTTTTCCAGACTTTCTATTAGCTTGTCTATGAAATGATAAAGTTTATCAGTTTTGCCTGCAATGCACAACTTGGTATTCCTCTACACTATCTTATTTTTTGTAAAAATACTTCATTTGTTATGAGGTTCACAGTTGTCAGATCATTTAAATGTTAAGGTTGAAACTGTAACATTACTATTATAACATTACATGGTAAATGTACTCTCCATCAAAGCATGTTTGCTACAATAAAAAGGAAACATTATTCAACAAATATCGAGTTGTCTTTATAGGTTAGAAAAGATAGAGACTAATCAATTTTGTACAACAATAAAGGATAAGTATTCTTTAAAAAGGGAGAGTTCTTTCAAAAATACAGTCTTACTTTAACTGTAAGAATAGGTAGTTTACTTTAAATGTGAGAAATCCTGTTTGTAATCTTATGTATGTACTGTGTCACTCTGTTCCCTTCCATATGCAGTTTGGTTGTGCTTTTTTTTTGTAGTCATCATGCAGTATGTTATAGCGTTTCTATATAAGCAGGCACCAAATAAGACAGCCTTAAGTTTTAGAATTCAGTTGTTTGGAACTCCAGACATATTTATCCACGGAAACAATGTCACAGACTGTGGTTAAGTTTCTACTCCAGCTTCCAAAAGCTAGAGAATTTCTAATGTTTGAGAATTTATAGTGTCAGTTTAATCTCCTAAGGACTATTTATAACAGTTTCAATAGGGAAAAGCATTTCAAGGTCCAAGTCAGATGCCAGAAACCTAATAGTCTACTATAGACACTGGCTGTAATTTTTAACATCTCTAGATATACAGGGAGCATCTTTGTGCTACTAAGCCATTGGGAGTATGTGCGGCATATCAGAGAAAAGGATGAGATTAGCTGTCTTGACCCTCTAGACATTGTATTCATCCAAAGTTCTAAGCTAAAACCAGGGAGACCTTCCCCTGCACATGTGTCCTCAGGTAGAAATTAAATTATGAGATTAACAGTAAAGGTTAGGTAGAAAGCAGACTCACATTATGGGTATTCATGATTATGGAGGGTGAAGGGTGTGTGCTTGTGTGTGTATATGTGTGTTGGGGTAAAATGAGGGACAGAAAGATTGAAAAAGTGTTCCATTTAGAGACAGCAATACAATAAAGGTCTAGAGGAAAGAGAGAGAATAATGTCAGAAAAGCTTAAAAAACAAAAACAAAAAAACCCCTCCAAAATAGACAGGATTTAGGGTACAGGGATGAAATGGTGAGACACAGAATGAATGGCAAATTAATCTAACACAGACCAGGTAGGGCCTGGGGGTTCTCAGTGAAAAATATACCAACTATTACCTGTATTGTGAGAACTCTTAAATGCAATAAAAATAATATTTAAAAAATATTTACTGAGCCAGGCATGTTGGCACGTGCCTGTGATCCCAGCACTGAGGGAAGTTGATGCAGGAGGATTGCAAGTTACCTGCCCAGGTAACTTAAAAACTCTGTCTCAAAAAAAGAAACAAACAAACAAAAAACCAAAAAAACTAAAAGATACTGTATGATCCAAACCATGATTAACTTTTTAAAGTTATTTTGTACTAGATTAATACTTAAGCATTTTGAAATAATTACAGAGATTTTACAAACTAGCAACATGGTCTTGACCATTTATATACAGATGTGTAGTTTACTTTTGGAAAAAATACCGTTATATCATGATCATTTTCTTTCTCTCTGAATAACTGCAGAGCATTTATTAAAGTATTAACAAACATGCTTAAAAACTTAATGAAAATACTTTCTTCAGATCTGGGCAAAAAAAAAAGGTAAAACATTCATCTGTGCATTTTTGGTATACATTCTATATCAAATATATAGAAGACTTGGTCTGGGGTGTGTAACAGTGGTACAACACAGGTTGAGCATGCGTGAGGGAGGCTGTAGGCTGCTCCCCAGCATGAAAACAAGAACAACAACAAAAAAAACCCACTCAAATTAAAGATATAGAAGTTTTGAAATAAAAAGTTTTGGTTTGGGCTTCCTAGATTATAAAAGTTCTTTATAAATTTTAAACACTGAAGAATCACAAAACACAAAAGGGCTAATGACTGAAGACGACCTACAATCCAGTTTATCTTCTATGAGCACTATAATAACTCTGTACATATTCACCTTATCAAAGTCATGTAAGTTTATATTTTCTTTGATTTTTCATCAGCTTTTGATAATGGCAATATACAATTACAATAAAAATGTATGTTTACTTACATCAATAATAGATACAATTGATGTCTAATTCTTTATTTTAAAGTCAGGTTTCTGTGCACAGATTAGAACTGTTGAGAAAGTGAATCGCATGACCGTTGATGGCTGCACATTCAAGGACAACAGTGAATGACCTTGAACAGTAGTGTATAAAAATACATTTATCACTGAAATGGCATGCTGGCTGCCAGTCAATATATGCCTCTCATTTGTTAGGAGGCGCTCCTGCTGTGATTCCCTCATTACAATTTGCTTTTACTTCCTGGGCAAATGACAACTAGAAAATGAGGCAGCTTCTTTCTTGACCAAACTTAATCCAGAAAAAATGAGATGACAGCTGCAGTCATTCAAGTGTTACAGAACACTTTACACATGTTTGTAAAAGGCATGATTGTATATTCTAAATATCATATCACTAAATGTGACAGACAACAAGTTACCTCACTTTCTTTGTCTATTTCATTAGTGGGAAGAAGTATTGCAGAAACAGAATACTTTTTGCTTATATCCTATTCAATCTATTTTTGCTAATTACGTATCTATGGTGTAGGATGCAGAAGAAACCCAATTTAGAGACACAATATAGAACATGTCCTTGCTAAAGTCTGACTATGGAAATAATTAACTCCTGTCCTACATTTTTATGATAATTAATCAGCCCAATGAGCAGCTTACATTTTTCCAGAGTGCACAAATAGGTATACTTGCTAAGATAATTCACTTGTACTACAGATGTGTGCACATCCATAAAGAAAATTATAGTACAGCTACGGGTTTGCACTACATTTACCATTTTAATATAAGTATTTTCAGACCCAATGATTTCTAGCCCTGGATCGAGACATCTCAAAACGTAGGACATTATTATAAGAGCAGTGAAATTATCACAGACTGCCGAAAACAATTCTTCCTTTTAATTTAAAGAATACAGACGTAGAAAGCATTATAGAAGGGGAAAGACAAAAGGAATGAAACCCCAAAGAATAGCAATAATGTATAGAAATCAACTCCAGAAATAATGTCTGTTTCAATAATTGTTATCTTTATTTAATAGGACTAACTATAACCAAACATTTTCTGTTCCCGTGTAAATGGGCCCAGTTTTCTAGTTAGGGTTCACATTGGGGATTCTGTACCTAGAAGTTTAGTTTTAGTTACCAATAAGAAACAGACTGAAACATAGGTTAGTGGATGAACATAAATATGATGTTAAGTTAAATTAGCCAGACACAAGAAATTAGATACTGTGAGATTGCATTTCTGTAAGATTCAAACAAGGTAAAACCTCTCCACCAGGAAAATCAGTCATTGTCAAAGTCAGAGGACTGACTGTGAAGAGGCAGAAGGACATTTTTTGGAGTGATGGATATATTCTTAGCCTGATTGTGGTGATGGTGACATTATTAGACACATTTGCTATTATTCATCAAACTACAAGCTTTCAACCAACGAGCTTATTATATGTGCACTATGCCTCATTAAAGCAGTTACACATATGCATGTACAGAAAAATACATTATAAAACAGTGAGTTGTGAGATGCTTTTGCTGCTACAGCATGGAAGCCCTGAAAAATGGACATGCAAAAAGCTAGTTACTTATAGCCTGAGGCTAAATAGCTGTTCTCTGGGAAGCATTTTGAGTTTTCAACAGGTCTCAATGTAGAACGTTCCAGCGCTGTCCCTTGGGGAATCTTAACCACAACCTACCATTTCTCAGTAAGGATACCTTGCCTGTAAATCAGAACTAAATATTCTTTTCCTTGAATTCTGGCTCATCATTCTCTAGCAGACTTGGGTATGCCATGGAACTTCCTTTTTCATATAAGTTACACATTTTTGCTTGGTTCACAATAGTGGCTATTGATTTAGGATTGCTTATCCAAACTATTCTTAACTTTAAAAATTTGCAAGTCCTAAATCTAAACTTACATCTTCATTAGCCACTAGCATTATATTCAATTTAAAAGGTAAAAGATCTAGAAAAGCAAAAGAACTCCAGGATCTATAAATATAAACTTCTAAGCATTGTAGATTCTATACCAGAAATTTATTAAGACCTATTACAAATAATAAACAGCACAGTGCTGGAACTAACAGTGAATTTTTTGGGTACCGGGGATTGAACGCCCAACCCTGCGCTTTCCAGGCAGGTGCTTATGCTGCTGAGCCAAACCTCCGGCTCCTAACAGTGAAGTTTTGAGAAAGTAATAGATTCACATTTTAGGTATGTGTCAACATACAGTTCTAAAAGGGCATTCCTTGTCACTACAAGTTTGGGGGTAGTGATACAGCTAATTAGCTGCTCTGTGAGTTTACTAATCTTCAACAAGCTAATCTTTCAAAAAGAAAGATCACAAAGCTACTAAGGAACAAAAGCCCAACAGGAAAAATAAATCTGTCTACGGAAGAATATGGTACATATAATTAAACCTGAACCCATAACAGGGCATGGAAAACAAAACTAATATTCAATGAAGGAAGAAAAAACTTAATATTTTTCTATCATTCTTAATGGGCACCTTCTTTGTTATTCATCAAAGAAAAACAGGAAATGAAACAATACAGAATCAGTGAAATCAGTCATGAAAAACAGCAGGAGTACTATTCACTAAGCATTCTCCTCTGGTTGGTCACTCAATTCTGTTCTATGACAGGCTTTCAAAAACATAAATGTAAGTCTAATTAATTAAATACAAATACTAATAAGTTTTCTTTTAAAAAAAAAACCCTTATTTACTGACATCATCACTGAATGTTTCCAAACCATGTCTCCTAGTTCTTGTACTTCACAAATACTGTGATCCACACGTCCAGACTGCTCCAGGCACAGGACACTACGACCTGCCAGCCAGCTATAGCACACGTGCAGGTCCAGAAGATAGGAAACTTGCCTCGAGAATTCTGCTCCAAATGCAAGTAAAGTAGGGGAAATTTTGCCAACACAGAGAAACAAACCACAGGGCCAGGAAACAGATCTGTTCTGCTCAGAGAACTGCCCTTGGCAAGGCCAAGGTCTGGTCCACTCTCTCGGGAAGGATTCTGGCAGTACCTCTTCTACCATAAGCACATAGTTCTCTGTACTTCTCTATTTTGCTTCCTGTTTATCTTCCATTCCTCTGATATTGTCAAGTTAATGTATGGATTAATAGTGTAACAACATTGAATTTTCTTCCATAGTCTTGATTATCCTTCCTTGATTGTTTTTTCTACCATAACATATCTGCATCTCTTCTTGGCTGTCAACAGAAAGAAAATCTTTCCTGGATAGGTTTATCCTCAAGTCTACATCATTTTTCTGAACATTTTGTTTTGTTTTGTTTTCTGAGCCATTTCTTATAGACAACTTTCAAAGGCTGAATGGCCCAAACAAATAAAGGAGCTGACCCCATGGAGAAAGGTTTAAGAGTTTTTACTTCCCTTTCCCATTATTTTAGTCACCTCGGAATAAATGGTTTAAAAGAGTTGTGTGGATTTCTTGTACTGCCCACCTGAAGTTTAATACATAATCACTATTTCCGACATATTATTTCCTAATATTTAGTTATTATTAAAATATTTATCTCTAGTATCTATCTACCTAACAATTACTTTTCTGTATTCCTGTACTCAAAAACATCTTCCCTTCAACCCTAAATTCTTCATCAAGTTTCTTTTAATCTAATACACACAAAACAAAGAGCTCAGATTTTGAGGAATATGGAAAGACTGAACTTCACTATTTATTTGCTATGAAATCTCACATCAAATTGAAGGATTATATTGTCAGGATTTTGTTTCACTGGTATTCTCTGCAAGCTACTTTTTAATATAAAACTCTATGAATAGTCTCCTAACTCTAACTTTATGCAGAGGACTTCTTTAAGTGTTGGAAATCACGAGATAAAGTATGCCTTCTATATGACATTCATACTGGTAGCTGGGAAATTGTTGCTACAAACTTACTTTCTTCAGCTATTAAGCATTGTAATACACTATCACAAACTTGGACCAAACAAAAAGAAGGCCTGAAGCTTCTCAAATATTTAATACTTCTATGTTTTAAAGATATTTTCTCATTTTGTAAGAATATTCTCATTTATTTCTTTGTCATAAATGGCCATAAATGTCAAATCTATACCAAAAAAATACTTAGGTAAGATTAAAGTCTATGTACACAATTTAGTAAATTTATTTTTTAGTGACTTGCTTTTTGTATAACGACATTTACAAAGATTTCCACAGTTACACACATTATTAGATGACTAACTTTCTGAAACAAACATCCTAGCTTCAACCCATCATTAATGTAATTCTACGTCAGAGGGGCTATAAAAGCAAACAGCACACTTAAATGAGTAATGGAAGTTAAATGAGTAATTCAGAGTCACTAAGTCCATTGGTCTCAAGTCTGCTGATAAAATTCAATTCTTTCCTGGAGACCATTTGTCTCACCTAAAGTATATGCTTACCTCCATGTTTTAGGAGGGTCTTTGCATACAATTTTATTAAATAGAACCTATAAAAATCCTGCATTATGATAATAATTACAGTATCAAGTAAACATTTGGAAAGATGGCAGCGACTGACCTTCACCACCAAATATCCCTGATGCTGAGTGCTAGTCCTGGGAACCTGCAGTCGGAATCCCAACTTTCACAGGTCCAGGAAGGAAGGAGGCACACAGAATCCAAGACACTTATGTCTTTACCGCTTACATGGGGAGACTTTGTGATAGCAAACTTCTTTTGAGAAGTGACCTTAGCACTGTCTTCCCAGGTTTTAAACAGTTCATGATGCCCAAATGTACACCCAATTTAGCTTCACGCCTGCATTTTTGTTTCTCAGAGATTGTAATGAAAGCAACGCAGTAAGAAAGCTGACTTCTCCCCTGCTCTTCATCTTTCCTGTACAGATTATCAAGGAAAATGGCTCCTCATAAGACTGGAAGCAGGAAGAAGGTAAGTTTTCAACACAGACACACACAGATTTATTATTTAATTAGGGGATCCATAACCAAATGAAAGAACAAACTGAAAATGAGGGTGATTTTCTTTTCCAACTCTTTGAGCTCTTGCTAGAAAACATTTCAAATCCTACTGTTGTTGGCAGTTACTTGCTCATCTGCTGGTTATCTAATTCATTCATCTTTCTGCTGAAAAAGCTGGGATCTAACAATCAATCTGATTGCTAAAAAATATCCCATGGTAAGTTAAGTAATAAGTAATTTTAAAGGGCTGAGATGATTTTTAAGGGCTTAGTTATATCTATTGCCTTGTATGTATATTTAACATGTTCCAAATAAGCAACTTTTCCTTCCTCCTTTGGTTGTCAAAGTCTGTCTTACCTGCTCGCAGAGAAATAAAACCTTCGGACAACTCAGCATAACTCCTGAATTCACTTTGCCAGGAAACAATACACAGATATTTATAATAAAAACGCATTGTTAGTGTAACTTCGGACTTTAGTCATTCATACCCAACCTTACAAATCTAATAGCAAATGCCCCCCCCCCCCAGATCTGACCCTTGAGGAAACTCAAGAATGAATGTTGTCTTTTCAGCAAACACTTCGGCTTTGCCTCAGATGTTTACAAGTGTGATAAACATTTATTTATTTTTTTCTATATCTGCCACTACTGTGAGGTTATTGATCAAATCAGACTTGAAAACACTCTGCTAGAGACCATGGAGAAGGATATATGTTGTTTCTGAAAAGTAATTGCTTCCTTTCCTCTGAACAATTCATTGTTTATCCAGGTTTGCTTTAAATTTGCTTTTTTTAGGTCAATGCAAGACACCATTTTTTATAAAATGCTCAGGAAATTTAAGATTTAAATTCTAAACTTTCACTAACATTAAATTCAGGTGACATTGTTTCTGATTAACAAATATTATTCTTTGTCATTTTTTTCTGTATGAAGTCCAGAAAAGACCCAGTTTCTCTCCTTTCAGTACATTTGAAGGCAAATTTTATAGAACAACACATGCTCTCCTCTATATCACAAGTGAAGGGTAGGGGAATGAGGAAAAAAAAAAGAATCAAGTTATCATGTACAGGAACAAATTCCCTATAATGAATGCAATTATTATGTATACCTAAAATGTACCAATAAATTTAATAAAAATAAATAAATAAAAAATAAATTCAAACTGGGTGTGGTGGTGCACACCTATAATCCCAGCACTCAGGAGGCTGAGGCAGGAGGATTGTTGTGAGTTTGAGATCAGCCTGGGTTACAAAATGAGCTCAAGGCCAGCCTGAAGTGCAAAGCAAAACCCTGTCTCAAAAAGACCAAGACAAAAACCCCAAAATCAAAAAGTTTAAATGTTTATGTGACCATTACAGGCTAAAAATAATAAAGAAAATTAACAGCAAAATAGAGTATGTCTGACTGATGCCAGAGGTCTGATTTTTAGCCCTATTCTATACTGGTTGCAGAGCTGAAGCAAGAAATGAGCCAGGCTCTGCTGTGCCCTCCCACTAGCTCTGGGCATTTCTGCTTCCCTTGGGGTTTTCCTCCCAATTGGACCAACTGCCTCAAAGCTGGAAGGATTCAAAACTTCTGCCACAGCATGATTTCCCCAACCTACCAGGTAATCTGATTTTATTTGTATCCTAGCATATATCTTCTTGGTTGCATATAATTGTCAAAACTACTGCAAATTTTTGTATTTCAAAATTAAGAAATTTACTCTCTCTGATAAGTTGTCATAATGGTATTTTAATTCTCTTTCTGAAAATTTGAATTTTAAAGATGTTTTCAGTAATTTATGAACTTTAAAAACATCTAAGAAGTCTTTTTACTTTTCTCTGCTACTATAGGCTCCAAAGATTATGCTTTACAATGAATCTAACCTTTCTTTTTATTTAGGATCATCTACAAAAGACAAACAAAAACAAGACAAAAAGAGCAGTGGCCAGCCCCTCATCAGTCCTCATGCAGAGAATAGACACTTGTGACCAGCTCCTTCTGAGCAGAAACAGATTCTCAATCGATGTGTGTTACAGGAATTATTCTGTACATGGATGAATGAGTGAGGTGGGAAGGAACCGCAGCCAGCTTCTTATCAAGTACGTCTGGCCCACTTTATAAAGTGGGATATGTTGATGCACCACTCCCTTTGGCAGTCCTCTCAAATTACTGCTCTATCCTTTCATTTGAGATCATTAAGCCTCAAAAGCAGTGAGTAATTCCAGCTTCTGGCTCTGTGCAGTCATCTGTATCTGTAGAGAACCCGGGACAAACTACTTTTCTACCTACAGTTCCAGTTTGACCTTTGTGACAGTGCCTGGGGAAAGGGACCCACTGGCGTGTGGGCAGTACAGCGACTCAATCTGGGGATTCAGTCCTGACCAGAGGTGGGTGTGGGAGCATCAGGACCTGGCAGCGCCTATGTGGGTTCCACTAGCTTTCTTGGCCTCTCAGGTGTGACACTTTCTGGTATAAAGACAACACTTTAGGAATTTGGGGTGAAGGGTTGGAGGCATGGATCAAAAATAGATGACCTTGGATATGACTCAAAAGAAAGCTGTGATTTCAAATAATTCCAGTGGTATTTACTAAACACAGCATGAATTATGCTTGAAATAAAACTTTTAACATCTGGTAAAGGCCATTCTAGCAGCATGCAGGTCTGCCTACAAGTTAACCTCCCCACACATACCAAACAGGAGCTACATATTCTGTAGCCATTTATGCCATCTGTAGAACAAAACTGCAACTTTCATACCCTTAAACTCATCTTTGACTGGAACCCTGGGAACAACCTCTTTGAAGAGGAACTCCTGCCTTAAATTCAGGTAAAGTGTGTTTCTGAGGAAACTGGCAAGATTCAGCCACGAGGACCTTTCACCAGGCCCTTCTCCATCTGCACTTATTTTTTATTTTTTTATTTTTTGGTACCAGGGATTGAACTCATGACCTGGCGCTTGCCAGGTAGGCGCTTACGCCACTGAGCTAAATCCCCAGGCCTCCATCTGCATTTATCCTATAACAGAGGTGGGCACTAAGCATACCAGGCATCCCCTTCAGACGTCAGTACCCTTTGCTTTATAGCTGGCTCAGAAAATTCAGAAGTGTGAATTTCAAAAGAAAGTTGTGTCTCTCATGTTCTGGCTTATATTATTTCAATAAGACAAATATTTGATGAGCGGCTAAAAAGCTGAATAGTTTTAGCAACTTACCCTATGATAATTTGACAATGTATTCATCTGAAAAATACACAACTGTACCTTGAAATACTTGCTGAATGTATTAATAAATTGATTGCTACCTCCTGGAAATTTAACACTGTTTAGCCTGTGTATATATGAACTTGGTAAAATGCCACATACAATCTGAAGCCCAGACCTTAAAGGATGTGAGAATGAAGAGTGGCTCTGCCTGGAAGTCTGGAAGACTGAACATGTGCTAGGTTAGCACGCAACTGAATTTTTTCCTCGTAACAGTCACTATAGATTATGGCTCGTAAAAAAAAATCTACCAGCACAGGATACCAAAAACCTTGCTATTTCATACCTTAAAAGCACAGGGCCACCCAGGAATGGTGGCGTAAGTTTATAATCCCAGCAGACTGGTAGGCTGAGGTAGGAAGATGCCAACTTTGAGCTCAGCTCAAGCAACTTAGCAAGTCAGTGAGACCCTGCCTCAAAAATGAATGAATGAATGGGTACGTAGCTCAGTGCTCACACACACACACAAGCCTATTACATGATGCACTTGCAAATGTAAACCTATTCAGCCAGGGTTCATAACAGCATATAATTCAGTTATTCAGGGAAATCTTTAGGAGTGGCAACACAAAAAAAATTAAAGTCTCAGAATTTAAGAACAAATTTTTATTCTTAAGACAAAAAAATCACCTTGAATGGTAAAAAGTTACAGTATTAAAAAAGAAAAAAAAAACACCTCAGAAATGCTATAAGAATTTCCATTTCCTGTAACAGAGACACACGCAGAGCACAGTGAAAAACGACTAATGTCCCCTTAAACAGTAATGGATCAGTAGTCATATTTGTCCCATTTTAATCAACCGCATGAAATATGTGACAGACCAGCAAGCAAGAGTCTACCTCCCCACACACTCCCCATTCAACCAACTGACAACAACCTGATTCCTGCCAAATATGTATCCCGTAACCTGAAGATTATCCTGGGAGATAGCTGACCACTTTACAGGAAAATATCATTGCTATGAAAGGACTTCCTATAAATTAGGGTGAGCAGGAACTCCTCCCTCACCATCGCCACAACACATCACACCCTACCCACCCCCTTCCCTAGACAGAAGCTCCTTGGGGTGGCCTGCACCAAAGTGCCTCATTAACATGCTTAGAAAGGAGCCTACACAGAGCTAAAAGCTGCCAAGGCCTATTGGGGAGACTGAGGTAAATTAGATACATTTCTGCATTTCTTTTGATACAAATTCAATTTTTTAAGAGCCTTTTACCCTAGACATGACATCAAACTTTTTACAATAATAAAAATTTAAAATCACAGTCCTGAATGATGTGGCTTCAGAGAGTGGTCAGCAACTTTACCATTTTTCCAGGCAGTCTCATTTCATGATAGAAAATGGCTCCATTCCAAAAGGAAAAAAAAATTAAATTGATTACTCTGTCAGCCCTGGCATCCACAGTATCCACGGGTTTTGTGATAGGAGCTAAGCATTAGGAAGAATCTTGAGAAAAAATATTTTCTTAAATTTTGAATTCTTTCTACCAGATATACAGTACTTTCTTAAACTCAGTGATGCATACTTGAGTAATCTGGGTATTTCTAAAATAATTCAGGATGATTTTCCGCTTTCCTTTTTAGGAGGTCAATTTATTGACTGATAGTGCCTCCTTTCCCCCTTTATTCTATTTTGTTCAACCTATTTGCCACTTATAAAAAAATAGAGTGTAAAGTCAACTACCACCACTATTACTTCCCTATCGCTTTTGTTTTGGGAGGTAAATGATTTCAGGAAATACCTGGCTATTAGTGCAGCAAGTTCAGCTGCATTATGAATCACCACGAAGGTCATGAGGATTGCAGCAACCCTAACACTAGCTGTGGTTTAAAGACTTCTCTTATTCAAGTCCCAGGTGAAAGGCAAACAACGAACAGACTAGAGATGTGTCTCGATGGAAATCTTAACAATGAATGGCACACTGCAGGCCCTCTTGACCACCCTACTGCTGAACTTCCACATCAGTGGAATATTTGGAAATTGGTTGACTGGCTTTGATTAGCCACAGGACAGGATTGGAAAAGACAATGCAGCAAGAAAGGTCTGTACCACCTGCCTTTATTTGACTATGTTTGCATTGTATTACACTGTTTTTCCAAGTAATTACTACCTATCACTTGGATAGCTCTTCATTACCATCTTGTATGTCCCATTTGGCCCTAACCTTAAACTTTCATTCAAGCTTTATTTTTAATTGTAAAATTGGTACAAAAATGCACTCCTTTGTGACTAACCTCTGTGTGTAAATACCCCATGCAATCCCGTATTTCTCTTGGTACTATCATTTTTGAGATGTCTTAGTTTATTAAGAAACATTCTACATAGGCAGCATCATCTTTATAAAGATATTCTCTAACTTCTCTCCACTTCAAAAATGCTGAGTTGCTGTGTCCTGTTGCTAGTTCCACAAAGGAGGCAGACACTTCCTCTCCCAGCTCAAAGCATTCACATCCATGCATTTTGCTACTGGTATTATCTACCTCAGGAATGGATTCTTAGGCTGAAAGAGTGATTACAGAAGACCAGCTGTCTTAATCAAGATAGGTAAGGAAAAAGGAAGCTGTTATTTGATTAGCTGAATTATTCTTTTTCATTATGAGTGCTTTATGAAATTAAACAGCATGGGCTTGAGGCTACATTACACTGAGCAGACCTCATGCTTTCAATTCTAATTAGTATGATTCATTAGAAGAAGGGATGGAAAATGTTAAAAACTGACCAAAATATACTCACAACAAACAGAATAGTATTTTTAAAAGACATGAACATGGTTTGAACATTTTATTAAATAATGCAAAAACTCATAATGAGAAATTTAACTGAATGACATGGATCCTCTCCAGTAATAGTTTGTTCCCCTGAAGAGATCTGTGGGATAACATTTGAAAGCAGAATATTATAATAGCAGATTGTAAATAACATCTGGCAGTGTTGTTACTAATCCATTTCAAAAAAGGGTGTAAGTTACAGAGAGTAATAATTATTTTTTCTTTTTCACTGTATATTCACTCATATTTATATCTATACCTATAGGCTGTCCATGGGCCCAGTGTGGTTCATGAACCTGTTCTATTTGGTTCACATGACCTTTACAAGTTTTAGAGTTCTATTCTTTCATCAGTGGGGCAGGCACTCTCTGGTACAGTTTACCAGTCCCTCACTCTCTTTCAAGATGGACCCAAATCTCTCTCTCTTTCTTTTCCTTTTTTTTTTTTTTTTTTGGTCTTTTTGAGACAGGGTCTCACTATGAAGTTCAGGCTGACTTTGTAGCCCAGGCTGGTCTCAAACTCACAATGATCCTCCTGCCTCAGCCTCCTGAGTGCTGGGATTACAGGCTTGTGCCACTACACCTGGCTCTCCTGTTATTTACAAAATGTAGGAGGAGAACTAGAGTAGCATGAGAGAGGTGGCATAATTTTCATGTTTTGTCCAAAGATGAGAGAGGTGTGCACCCTGATTTTAATCTCAGGAGAGAACAAGAAGTAAGCAAGCAGACCTGAATGGGTACTGAACAGATTGAGGATCTACAGGGTATACAGCAACACAGTTGGGTGCAGTAGGGAAGTACTAAGAGATTGCTGGCTTTAAGAACAAGTGAGGGTGGCAGGCAAGTAACAAGAAAATGGGATGAGAGAAATGGGAAGAGGAATTTTGATTGAGGAGGTAGTATACACAAAAAACTGAGGCACGAGAAAAAAGCTGAGATTGGAGTAACTTTTAAAACGCCCATCAGTATCACCTGAGTGCAGACACAGGAGAGAGTAAGGCTGGAGACATTGGGTAGGAGGCCAATGTAGAAAACTCCGGCATAAGAAAATCTTACTTTGCAAGTGTTAGTAGCAATGACATCAATATTTATATTACTTTGATAATATATACTTACATTTTAAAATTATTATAGAAAATGTCAAAATGTACAAAAGTAGATAGAATACCATAATTAACCTCCATGTACCTTTTAGCCAGTTTTAATTATCGAATCATGGTTAATTTTGCTGTATCCAGACTCATAATCCCCTCCCCCATAGTGTTCTGAAAAAAACTGTAGAGTATGATCTCATCTATAGGATATTTGTTTTTACAGTTATTTATAGCAGCATAATTCACTGGGAATGCAATCACTTTATACTACAAACATGTAATGATTAAAAAAGTGTTTAAAAAATTCCTTCTACTGTGGGGTAAAAAACGATTTAAAATTATTCATACATGTGTTAGAATTTGGTGGTTCTATGAATCCGGAAAAGCCCAGGGTTCCCAAAAGTGCCTCTGGTCCATAGCTCAGCCTCTGGCTGGCTCACTGCTTCGGACACGAGGACAGAGTCCTCCCCCTCCGGCTGACGCTGGCAGCAGCTTCCATGGCTACTCATTTATGGATTGAGGTCAGAATGTTGTTTCAAATGCAGGTTTTGTCGCCACAAATGGCAATGCAGTTCGTGTGCTGAGATGGGAATCCCTGGGTCTTAAGCTCAGGTGGTGTTGTTTTTATAGATTTAACATAAATTCTATGTTTCTACATGATAGAAACTTGTTTATAGTTTTCTCTCTAGATAGCCAAATGCTACTTAAAAATGAAATTAATGCAAATGCAAAATAGCTACAAATTAGGTATGGGACAGTTGAAGCTTTTAGAAATGTTTACTTTTTAGTTAATGAAAGACATTAGTGGTCCTATTTGCTCATTTAGTGGACATTTACTATGAACTAGGGTGTGGCACAGATTTCAGCTTAAAACTAGAGGTTGTTTTAATAATGAATGAAGCAGGCCGAGTGAGTGACAAAGGCTGGGTGTACCAATAGATCACGCAAAGGTTAAATAATGTTATGGACCTTTTTGAAGTAGGGCACACTACCTACAAGATCTATAAAGGAAACATTGTGCAGTGTAATTTTATTAGGAAAATAATATTTTCTGTCTGTGAGACAAATAAATTTACACAGAACAACCAAGTATGACTCATTTAGTAAACAGGGCCCAACTCCAACATTTCTGGTTGATGGTAATTTCTCCTGAATTGAAGTGTTTTGCTTTGCCAGAAAAGTTATTATTTTAATTTCGTAACAAGGTTAATAGTTACAATACGCATTGAATACTCAATGACTTGACAGGAACTTCTAAAAATCTGAATATGGATTAAAAATATAACAGAAAAAGTTTCACTAAGTCCTCTGTAAATTTTAAATCTATATAAAAATAATAGAATTTTTTTAGCTATTATGCAAACATTAAAAAAAATAAAATAAAATGGGCTAATTTCTTAAGTGATATTATTTTAACCACAATTCATTCATTTTTCAGTTCTTTTGTAAGAGGAGTTAACAAAAATTAGGATTAAAGGTATTTTTCTTCCTTTAGAGTTATGCTATCCAATATATTAATGGCTAGTCATAGATAGCTACTCAAATGTAAATTCATTAAAATGAAATATATTGAAAAATTTAGTTCCTCAGTCGCACTAGCTGTATGTGGCCAGAGGCTACCATACTGGCCAGCAAAGATACAGAACATTTTCACCATCGTCCAAAGTGAGGAGTGTTGTTTTAATAAACACCGTTGACTTAAATTCACACTGAGAACATTCAAAATATTGCCATGTATCTTCATTATTTCTTTTAATTTTTTAAACCAACAATACACACAAGTACACATACACAACTCCTGAAAAGTACAGTATTTACCTAAAGGTAGACTCTTTTTCCCTGGTAAAAGTCAGGGCAAGATTATTGTAGATAATTCATTTTTCCTTTTAAGTATCAAGCTAGAGTCAATATAACAAATATACATTATTCTTCCCTGAAATGTTACTAATTCATAAGAAATCTCAGCCCCACAAAAGAGTTTTTAAAAACCTAGTATTTTTCCTCTATTTTTAACTGTGATAGATACAAGGGATAAATTTAAAAGATTTCCTGAAACAACAACAGAAAATTCAATTAATATTTCCAGTGGAACTTAAAGCTATTTACTAATTCATTTGCATGGAAGCACATATATGTCTTCTAAGTTTTTAAGAATGCCCCATCTTTTGCCATTCATTGGAATGGAGTCTATTAACTGGTGCAAAATTATCACAGCAAAAGAATGTATTTGCCTTCCATGAAGGTTGTCTTCTGAGGAAGCTTAACCTTTAAAATAAAAGGTGAGTTTATATTCTTTTTAGAGATACATTTAAATAATACCATTTAAACAGTGAAATAAAAGCTGATAGACTCAAACATCAGTTTTTTTAAGTCTGAGATTTGAGCCAATAATTTTATAAAATCAACGGTTTGGAGTGGATGAGAAGGTGAGCAAGGAAATGTCAGTTTTACTTCAACTAGAGTGGTGTGTGCATGCAGCAGTGATATCCATGCGCAGCTACGTGGCATGTTTATCATGAGTTAATCACACCCCTAGAGGTTTAGAAGCACTCAGCTGAACCTCGTGCCTCACAACACACTTGGGGTGTCATTATCTCATGATAACCATACTCCCTGTCAAGCCTTATTGCTTAATTAGGGGTTACGAAGGTGATAAGACTAAAAGAAATTGGATGAACAGTACCTAAGATGAATGATACCTTAATCAACTTAAACGTGGTAGCTGAAGGAAGCATGATGAAGAAACATAGTACAGTGAGATATATAGTATTTTTAGAAAAATTTGTTAATAATAAATGAAAAGAAACCCAATCCGTATTCATGGATTATTTGAATTGTATTTGCCAGGAGACATGATGTTTATGATCAATAATTTAAATTGTGTTTTCATATAGAGGGTGAAATGTTCAAGAAATTAATGATAACATGAAATTTAACTTTGACTTAAGATACCCAGTTTATGCATGACAGTGATTCATCATAATCCAAACACAGGATTTAGGTATTAAATCTGCAAGGTTGTTAATCAATAACACCCATACCATCTAAGATTTTAACAAAGTAATCTGAAAGCGAAGTTTAAAAATTATGTAATAAACACTTTTCTAATTTTTTCTGCACTGGATCTTAAAATAACCAAATAAAAACATTATAGTACCAAAATTCTCTAAAAAGCCATGCCCGAATATTTAACTTCAGTTCTTTTGTTCTATTTTTATAAACAACTGCCATATTTGCAGACAGAATATAGCTCCAGATACGGTGCACTTGAAGCTGCTTTTCAATTCACTGTGAAACATCAATTATCTTTATCAAATAACAGTATCTCATCTCAGTCCATTATCAAGATGGAGTCTTATTTCAGCTGGACTACAGCCCTATCTGTATATCAGGGCTGGCCGCAGTGGCAGAGCATGAGTGAAAGGCTGTGAAATAATCAATAATAATCATCAAATTGTGGTCGAAAGGTTGTGAGGATGGAAGTTTTTGATGAAACCTCACCTTTTTTTTTTTTCTTTTGGTGCAGATGATAAGGCTTAACCTTTGCAATACCTGATAACTATGCCTCAGTTAGAGGAAGCCTTGTGTACACTTTAAAGTGGTTCTGAATGTCCAAAGACGCACTGAAATATTTTGGTTTAAGTGGAACCCAAACCATACACTATCAAAAACCATCAGGTGGTGGGCTCAAAACAATTGTGAACAAGGTTATTGCAAGATTGATACTCTATTCAGACACAGAGAATTCAGACCCTGTCACTGTGGGTATTAAATCCATCTAAGTAAAGGTCAGCTCTGAAAGAACAATGTTTGCATAACAATAGATGAAATGTACCCTGTTACTTTTCCCAGAGGTTATTGAACTGTTGCCTAATCCTGTGTACCTAGAGGTGAAAAAGGTCCCTGCTTGAGGAAGAGAGGGGTTTGATGGCATCTACCCTTACCACATGTCTCAAAACTGCAGAGGTGTGGCATGAAAAATAATGGGAAGAGATTTAATTTTCTAATTTAAAGGAACGATGCTAATTTGATGGAATGAGAACTGGAATGCATTTGTTGATTTTTCTGTCATTGAGTTTTATTTACAAGTGGACATAAACCGAAAGTAAATTAGCTGAGAAACAACTAGATTCAAACTGAAGACAACTTTAGTTACTGGTGTTCTTTGACTGTCACAGAGGCAGCCCGGTAAGGCTATACTACGTATGACCTCAACTCCCAAAATAATACTTGCTAAAAGCTTTGATTAAGAAATTCCGATTTTATGATAGCTTGATATTTTTAAAAGCATACATTTAGAAAACTATGTAACACTCAAACATAAAACCTACCTTCAAGAATTTGCTAAAACATAAAAACTAAAACCACAAATCAATAAAGAATTATTACTTCAAATGCTTAAAAAAAAATCATTGGTACCTTCATAATATGAAAGTTGAAAAGCAATAACCTTTTTTTCTGTCTTTTTCTTTTTAATGGCAAAGCCCAAAGAGATAAGGAATAAGATTTTAAATGTTTTCAAGTAGTAAGCTTCTTATCATTTGAACATATTCCAGTATCAGTGTAGAGGAGCCATTTCAGAAGTAGACCCTTGTTCAGGGAATGCCTGAAGTTAAATACACACTGCTAAACAGAAATTAGTTCTATTATAATTTTCAAATACTCAATTTATTAGATGAGATTTATTACAAGAAATTTTTGTTTGTTTTAGTGTAAACATTTTAAATTAGCTTCGGTAAAAAAGTAACCAGTAATATTAACCTAATTTGTGAATCCTTCTTTGAGTATAAAAATGTCCAATATAATAATAGTTACTGCTTTGCTATGAGTTATATTACTTTTGATATAGTAACAGTAGTTACAGTGCATTAAAATATTTAAAGTATTTTTAAGAAATAGCCACATTTTATTCTATCTGTATCAAATGAATAAATCCTGTTTCTGAAAATCCCTGAATTCCTTCTGATACAATTTAGGGCACAAAAGAATTATTCATGCTAACTGTGGATTGAGAAATATATGGAAAGTAAGAAAAATTAAATTAATCTGATGTAAATAAATGGAAGCCTCCAATATAAAACAAAAGGATATATGTTTACAGAAACCCATTTTCTATGAATTAAGCCTCAAACAGAAAAAAACTTTCAAGATAATTAAAAGATTTTATTTGATAACATATAACTCGATACACTATCAGAAGTTTAAATGTATCTTAGAGGACATTTTACAAACTCAAGATATTCTAATCAAATAGAATCAGAAAAGTCCCCCAGAACCTGTTATTCACTGAAATAAATGGATAACATAGTAATAAATCATAGCATAATCCTTGTAACATTTTAAAATTTAGTTTTGAAAATGAATGTTACAGCAACATGTCCAATGTAACATTAATGCTGAACATTCTTTTAATGTAGTGTCTTACAATTAGTCTTACACTAATCATGAAAAATTTCATGTTGACATCATATGCAAAGCTAATGTTGGCTTATTAAAGGCAACAGAAATGTAATTTTGTCTGTGAAATCTAGCTATTGAGGCAGCTATTAAAACTACACAAAATAGAATCCTAAAATTGCTACAGCACATATAATAAATGTTCTCCAGAAACATTGTGTTTGAAAGCTGAATCGGTTGGCTCCCAGAGCTGAGTAGCAGCAATAAGATAGTATGCTTTATTATGAGTGTCATGGAGACGGTGTGAAAAATCAAGAGCCACAGGCAGTCAGCAGCAATGGGTCAATAATGCTCCCAGAGACACCGTGTAGATAATCAACAACAAGGCCTGAGGTTCTCTCCGCACTGCACACAGCTGAAGGGCAAATCAATACAGCCAGGGGAAGGACACTGCCCTGCTCCACTTCCCACAATACACCGTGGCGACTGTAGGAAAACAGCCCCAAATGAAAATAAAGCCAACTGGGTGGGCAACTAACAATCAACTAACCTTTTAATGCAATCACAGATTCATCCCTCAACAAAGCTTCCAAAAAATCCAAACAATTCAATATAATGTCTGCCTAAAAATGATACCAGAATTAGGGCAAAAAGTGCTATATAAATAGGGACCAGGACAGAATCACTTAAATATAAAAAGGGCAAACACTGTCTTAAGCATTTCATTTTATAATCTTAAGACTGAAGCTTAACCAAATTTTTTGTGAGTAAAAAATTCTGTTTCAGTAGATTGTACTGTTTTAACTTCAGATGTTTAGTATTTGCAATGCTCAAACAGATGCTTACTATCATCGGGAGGGTAAATAAGAACTAAAACCACACTAAATTTTAGAAATTATAAATTATAGTTAAGGTACTTTGCTTCCAAAAGAGAAACAACATTTTAATGTACTCCTCTGGTTCCGAGAGCAGCATTTTGCTGACAGCTTTTGTAACTGACATCTTGTTAAAATACGATGCTAATATTTCACATTTTTCAGTAAAAATTTATGAGTTGGAATATGTTGATTTATTATTTCTCAAGAAAAAGGTGATTCATCACATCCATCATTCTGCTAATCGCTAGGTGTTATTTCTAAGTTACTATGTAAAGCCATCTTTCTTGAAACATGAAGAAAATGTGCCAGAAGAAAAACTAGTGGAAAACTTTCTAAGACTGATTTCTGACTGAAAAATTAAAGATTCTTTAAAAAAAAAAACCAAATTAAATAATATCTTTAAAAATCAAAATGAACCCTAGCTCAAGTTCGAAGTAACTGTAAGTGTTCTTCCAACATAATATTATAGGAAAGATTGCAATGCTTCTATTGTTATGACATCAAAAGAATAGTAAAAAGAAAAAAATAACTTTAATTATATAAAACAGTATGCGAGTGAATTTCGGTAATAAAGCACTGATCTCTTACATCATTTTAACTGCATTTTAAACATACCACTTTTTCTTCGGTCTGTTGATACAAGATTATATTGTTTCTTTTTTCTTTTATACACTGACACAAATATTGAGGAAACCACTCTGTATTATTTAACTGCTACCAAAAAGTTCCCCAAAGTTACATTTCTTATGGGGACATGTTTTTCAACATCAGGAATACAAATTAAAAAATAACTCCTTTGTTGATGTTTATTATGTTTTATTATTTGGAGACTAGTGGGGAGTTTACTATGTGAGTGAGTTTAATTATTGAAATCTGATGTGTCTACAAAGTCAACTTAGACTTCAGCTGCAGAGAAGCTGGGCATAAACTGTTTGCTCTGAACTCTACATTTATGACTAGTAGGTTAGTGCAATATAGTTAAAAGCTAGGTTTCCATTTTTGAAAAGTTATATCATCTGGTCACCATGACAACAAAATTGAGGTACTGTAGCAAGTGACAAAAAATAGAACTGCCTTTAAAAAAGGAAAATCTGCTTCTAAAAGTAGTTCTGAGCTTTATAAATATTTCCTTTATTAAGACACCACTTTTAGAGAAATAATCCAAAAATAATTAGTGAAAAATAGGAACTATCTCAATATCAAGTAAGATGATTCAGACTTAGATGCCCTAATGGTAGGATGTATAAAATGAAAAAGCAATAACACCAGCAGTCTTTAAAAAGCAGTTTTCCTAGGGGATCCCTTTTTGTCCCTTCACATCTACCTATTATTAGAGAAATTTGTGTTGACCTATTTAATTTTAGACCTTCCACCTATTTGTCAAATCTGGTTGACATCAGCTTGCCTAAGTCCTGCTGTTGTCCGGTAGCTGAGGAGTGTGTGACATGACAGCTGGTTGATCTGCATGCTTTTCTCTCATTGGCTGCAGAAATTGCCTAGGCAGTGAAACACTTACAGATAGACATGGATTTTTAGATGCTTCCTCATTTTGAAAACTAGGAACGTCTGTGTATAGAGAGCAATCACAGAATTCCAGACACTATACATTAGGATGATGAGCAGAGGTTAAGGATAATTTAGAATGCACTCCTATGGACATAATGTTAGCAGGTTAAAAAGTCCTCAATTCTAATTGTGTTTCCAGGCTTTGGTGTTTGGTGGGATTTTTTAAAGTCCCATAACCACATGATCAATCCAGGTGATTTAAGATCGATGCCAAAGCCAGACAAAGGCTGCTGTAAACAGCTCTGTATTTGCTTTATGGAAAAGGTGAAGAATTGGAGTGAAGCTCCTCTCAGTGAGATGCCTGAACCATTTGAAAATAGTTTTGAGCTCATGAGGTTATGTTGGGGTTGTTTTCGGTAGAAATTAAGAAATGCAAATGGAACATAAGTTTCTCTTGTTCACAAAAAATTAATAAAAAGCCTTTAAAAACTGTACTTATTTTTAGTGATAGCTCTTTTGCTAATATGAAAAAAAATGCTTTTATCAAGAAGCAAATAATAGTCTACTCGTGCTTCATCCCAAAATCAAACAACAACCATGATGACCATGACGACAACACCCACATATACCCCCTAACCTTGTAAGGATAAAGGTCACTGAGTAATTTCTTTTATAAATACTCTGAAACTGATTGCTTCGGAAATCCACCAAATTAAGACATCTTTAGAACCTCTGAACAAACGACTCTTATCAAAGTTAGGTATGAGTGTCATATAAACTTAGGATACTGCTCTTTGCCTGAGTCTGTGATTTCAAAAGTCATTTCAATGGCCTCTTCTTGACTCTCACAAGCATAGACCTAAATGCCACCCGGATTCTTGGGGTTGACATTATATTAATATGACAATGGTTCAGAATAACAGTGTTAGGCTATTCTAACGTACAGACAACATGCAGGCCTACTTTCTCACGGTAAATCTAACACAGCATGTTTCATATTTATTTTAAACTCTTTCCTACTGCTGAGGGCTTTCCTTTGGTAAACTGTGGGTCAGGTGTTTTGCAGCAGTCAAATACCCTGCTGCACATTTAAAAAGATACATCTTTAAACCACAATCACCACCACCACAGCGACAAAGCAAGACTATCTTACCTCTCTTGCTTTTCCAGCCAAGCTTCATGGTAGAGTGGTCTACACAGTCTGCCTTCCCACCTGCTGCTCAGCTGCCAAGCTTCCGGCCTCACCACAGCACCGAGACTGTTTTAGGAAAGCCACCAAATATCTCCTGCTGCCAAAACTCACTGACTATTCCTAACTTTTATCTGAGCTAACCTTTCTACAGAATTTCTCCAATGAAACACTCCTCTTTTGGTATCTCAGTTACCACAGTCTTCTGAGTCTCTTCATGTCCTGAAAACATCCACGCTCACATTTTTGCCAGACGCATCTCTCCCATATCATCTCTACATGTGGAACACTTTTAAGTGGAGCTTTGTCACTGCCCTCTTTTCTTATCACTCCACATTCATCTGCTGCCATGGCTCCAAATAAATCAAAATGCCAATAATGTCTATAATATCTAAATTCCTATGCCTTGTGCTCCCAAGTCATGCATGCAGCTACATAAATGACAGCTCCACGTGAATGTTTATTAGATCTCTCAAAGGTAACACCAAAAATTGAACTATTAATTTTCTATTACATCTTATTCCACAGACCTGCTTCTCTACTGGTGTTTCCCACTGAATCTATTGTTCATGCCAAAAGCCAAGAAATCATCCTTAACACCTCACTCTCTTAATTACCACAACAAAGTTCAGTCTCAAACTGATCTATTTCTATCTTCGTTGTTTACTTATCAGACTAAACTGCTATTTTCTCTGCCCTGTAATCCTTTTCATGTAGCCTCTAACTGGTCTTCGCATTTTCATGTCTGTCCTCCAATCCGTCCCCCGAGCAGTAGTGACAGTCATCTTCCAAAAAGGTTAAGACAGGTCAGGTCATTTGCTTAGAAGGCTTACTGGTTTCCTTCTGCACTGAGGGTAATTAAAAACTCCCCGTCATGACTTGGAAGGGGAACTTGGCTCTGTACCTCTCTCCAGTCTTGTCTCAGACCACATCCCCGCCATTCACTCCATGCGACTCCTTTAATGCCCTAACACCTTCCCCACTTTAAGCACTGTGCACACTGTCTTCTCTCTACTCCAACTCAGGCCTCGTGAACTATTGCTCACTACACACAGCTTCAAATTAGGTGTCACTTCCTCAAAAAGTGCTGATATTATCCTGAGTTCTTCGTGCTTAACACTCTTTTATCATATTCTATAGTTTTCCTGACCGTATTTATGAAAAATGTAATACCATACTTATTTGGATAATTATTTTCTTGACCCCCCCCCATCTCTTTAGTCTAAGCTCCACAAGGATGGTTAGAATTATGTTTTGCTCACCATTTTATGTCAGTACCTGGCATACTTATTTGGATAATTATTTTCTTGACACCCCCCCATCTCTTTAGTCTAAGCTCCACAAGGATGGTTAGAATTATGTTTTGCTCACCATTTTATGTCAGTACCTGGCACCAAACCCACAACTACCACCTACTGAGCAAATGCAAGAGTGGACAAGTGAAGCCTGGAAAATCATACACCATTATGCCCTGGACTTCTCCCTGGGCTCTGTGCCACTGCCAGAGCTTCAGAAGTGCTAAGGTGGTCTGTGGGTGCCAGCTACAACTTGCAGATGGAGACCCACAGCGTCTGGTGGGAGCCATTACACAACGCCTCTTCATGTTAAAAACAGTTGAGGAAAGGAGGATAGCCAAGAAATCCCAAATGGTCTGCACCACTGAAATGTGAGTACCTGTGAACAAAACTAAACCTCCCCTGTCTCATCATGACCTGAAGCCAGAGAAGAGCTCCTGGTGGAGGCTGCTGAACCCCTTTCATGTTCTTTGAAGCATAGGTAACAATTCTGTGGTAAGATGATTTTGAGGAGAGCTTCCACAAGGCTTTGGTAAGAGAAGGGCTCTGATGGCTAGAAGGTCTCTTGTTTTACTGCAGAATATTGGTGCATAGTTTATTTTGGTGTATCATCAAGGATTTTAGTGTCTCATTAGTAACAAACTAAATAGTTAACATCTCCCCAAATATGGAAATAGCTCATATCTTGGAAATTGTAGTGGTTTCATGTCTAGGAGAAACAAAGCAATCAAAAATTTTCTCCCAGTTATATCTATGGAGGAAGCATTAATTTATTTACAAACTTAAACAGAAATGCATTATTTTAATAGTATATGGCACTAGCATAACTTGAATGCTAGCATCCTGAATGGATGCTACCTATAGCAAGAGAAAAGATCTTGCCAAATTGTGAGAGAGATCTGAGAGATCTTGAGATTAGAAAATCTTAAATTCTGTGCTGTATCTGAGTAGTTGGAGAAAAAGTCCCTATTAGGGACAAAGCTACAAAGGGTTAACAAGATATTGGTGATTCTTTGTAAGTACATTTTCTATTAGTAATTTTATCTGACAGAGGCTCCCTCCTGTTGTAATTTGAAGAACTGAAAAGGCATCAAAAAAAAAAAAAAGGCAATTGTGTTGAGAAAAGGAGGATGTGTGTTGTCAGCCATACTAGTTCAAAGCTCTGTCTGGGGAAATCAGCATTAACATAACAGGAAAATTCTCAAATGCAACATGAAAATGTAGGAACTCTTGCCCCAAGTCAGCTCAGGACAGTGAGACAAATTCCTGGATAGATAGAAGTAACTGAAACCTTATTAACTAACATTTTATGAAGTTAGGTAATATTATGAAGCAAGTATGAGGACATGTAGATTATGATTTCAAATATACATAATTATTCACTTATGTGAATAGCTCATAAATACAAAATCATTGCGGGGGATCCTGTGATAGGTTTTTTTCTCTAAACCTTCTGTGTTGTTGCCATATTGCATTTTCAAAGATAATACCAAAAATAAATCACACTCATCCAAAGACTTCATATCAGTCAATCTATGTGGCTCTAGAGCTAAGGAATAATATTTTTCCATACTTTAAAATTATTTGACATCACAGACATTGAAAACTTAAATATTAATTCATAGTAACTCACATGTTATGCTTTCTTCATAAACAGTAGTTTGTTATTTTACTGAAAACCTAGAGTCTCCAATCTCTAATATGCCTTAGAATTATCTAGGAGCCACTCTATAAAATAGATGTCTCAGGGATTCTGATTCAAGGTCTGAGGTAGGAGGAATCTATTTTGAAATTTCCTGTGTGGTTCTAATTTGTCACTTGGTTTGGGAAGAACAATGCTCAGTGTCAATGCCCAGTGAATTAAAAAGAACTCTTAGATAGTTGAAAACATTTATGGAGTACTAAACATACATACATCATCATAGAAAAGAGATATTGACTTTGTATTATAATTAATGATTATTTCCCCGTGAATGGGCTTTGCAATTTTCAAAAGCCCTTTCACATAGTTCTATGAAGCATCTTACTTTTCTGGCCTTATTCTCTTATTTTTCAAAAACAAGGATGTTGGATGAAATTATTTTTTTCAACCAAGCAAAAAAAAAAAAAAATTGTGCCCAACATGTAATAGGTACTCAACAAACATTTCTTGAATGTATACAGTGCGTATAAGCATGATTGCCTTATAAAAGCCATGCAGAATGGATTTCAGTAGTTTCAGTAAGTTTAAAAAAATTGTCTTATGCCTAACAAACCTAGGTTCAGAAAAGTTAATAACAAAGTTAGTAAATGGGCTTAAAACTAAATTTTCTGACTTCATATTTGGTACCCTTTGAGAAGTCTTTTACAGACTTCCTCCTGAAATTTACCAGTTAGATTGCATTGGGTCAAGGACATTTTACATAGTTGTGTTTTGTATTCATACCACTACCAATGAATGACAAACTGCTGTATATGTATAATGGCATGTAAGTTGTTACCTTCTTCTGTAACCTCTGTCTAGGAGAGAGGCAGTAATTCCTGAGACTTGATATACATACCTACAAGTAATAAATCTGTGTGAGTTATAGCTGTGTCCTTGTAGATTTACGACTTTAAGTTTTAATTCATCTCTGACAACACATTTACATAAATTACAGCAACACAGTAACAATGCCATATGCTGGTACTCTCACCTAGAGACATCAAGAGTCTTGGCAAAGCTGGCTTTCTTATTACTAATGGTACAAAAAAATACTTTCAGTATATGTGAGAAAGAAATGTGTGCTGTGGTGTGCTAGCCACTATACATATGTTTTCTTGCTTCTGTCATTCCTCTGAAACTAAACTATGGTTTCAATACCCTTTTCTGCACTAGCGAATAGTGTAGATTAAGATGTCACTTTTGGGAACAACAGAATTACATAAATAAACATTTAGAGCAATGAAAGCTGATTATTTCATAGCAATTTATTTTATCATCAAGTGTGCCTGCTTAACAGCTGACTCTGAAGCAGCTGAGTGGGAAGGGACAGAGGTCAGGTAAGGTTTGCAAGGGAAACCTGTCTTCTCTCAAGGATGTGATGGCCCTGGGGTCTCAGGCTCTGAGAAGGGTGTGGAATGGGGTCAAAGCTAAATCTCTTGGGCTTAGCCTCTGCTATGGTTTAGATCCCCAAAGTCTCATAAGTCTGCAAGGTGACTGGGTTGTGGGGTGCTCTTCTCATCAATGGGTTCATCTGTTGATGAGTTCAGTAGCTGAATGTGTTATAAGGGGGTAGCACCTGGTTGGAGGCAGATCACTGGGGTGTCACCTGGAAAAGCATACGCATTGTCTTCCACTTCTCCTTTGTCTCTGTTTCCTGGCTGCCATAGGTTGAGTTCCTTTTCCTCTACCACGCTCTCCTACCATCCTGTTTCTGCCTTGGAGTCAGCTGACCATGCACTGAAACCATGAAACAAAATAAACCTCTCCCGCTATAAGTGATGAGTACCAGGTATTTTGTCTGGCAAACAGAATGCAGCTAATACAGTCTCCCACCCAGCTCACTGTTGCTGTACGACCAATGGGAAAACTGAGACTTTCAGTAACTTTACTGTTACCTCTACTTAGTTTTAAAATGTTTCCTATTGGTGAGAGCTTTGTTCTTAGACCAAGAGAAAAATTCTTTCAGATTCAGGCATCCAAAACAGGACTGCCCTTTGAAGATGATTAACCAACTCACTGCTACCATTTACTGAGCACTTAAAATGTAGTATCGTAAGTTGATGCATCTTACATATATTAGCTTGACTAATTTACATGAGGAACTAAAGTTATTTCTATTTTACAGGCAAAGAAGCAGGCTTAAAGAGGGCTGTTAATTTGATTTAGACCTTAAAAGCAGTAAGTGGAATGGCAAGTAGCCAAACCCTCTGCTGTGAACCCTGTTTTCCTATTTTAGAACACTCCAGGAAAGAGATTACCAAGTTCTCATGTGCAGGCAAGCCCACAAGTTTGAAGAAGATGATGGCCCTCACCTACTGCAGAAGGTGATCTGGATTAGTCAGCATGATAATTCCATTCTCATGCCAGCAATAGGTTCAAAAGTGGGTAAGTGATGCAATTTTGGTCAACAAGGCCCAGACTAAGAGTTCAAGACCTGAACATTATGAAACAGTTTCCTGCAAAGACTGGGGTCTGTGGGAAACTGCTGAGCTGCCTGCTTCTCAATATTTTGTTGTTTGAAATACAAAATATTCAGTTTAAAGCCCTTTTGTTGTTTCTGTTACTTTTCAGTTGAAATATATTAGTCACTGACTTTCTAAACAATTCTACATTTCTTTTATCTTAAAAATTCTTTCCTACATCTAAACTAAACCTTTCCTTTTATATATCTTCCCTACCAGCTTCTAGTCATTTCATTTTTCTCAGAAAAAATAATGCTTTTACTTCATTTTACAGTATCAACTTAAATTACTTGGTGCATATATTCAATATATTTCCTCTGTGGGTGCCAACAGAACACCTACTGAATGAGCTGCTCAAACATCCATTCCTTATAAACTTCTTCCTGTTCTTGTCCTCTGCCTTCACATGGCATCCCCGGCATGAGGAATGCCAGTGGTTGGCAGGCTTCTCTCTGGTGAGTTCACTCACTATGGCTCTTACCAGCTGAGTTCTATGACCCAGAGTTAACCAAAGTTAATGCTAGTTGTGCTTACCACTGTAAACATGGAGCTGGATTAAATATGCGAAATTGTATCAGAGGAGGAAGAAGGTTTCAAAAATGACATATATGTACACATAAAATTAGGCATAAATGAGACACTGTAAAAGACTGGGCAAAGAATACAAGACTAGGATCATATTCTGAGATTGCTTTGGAAGTTTCTCTGATTTATCAATCCACTTAGAGAACAGAAATTGGTATATCCTAGCAAGAAAGAACTAAACTCAATGAACCAACAAAGAAAGAAAAAATCCTTGGTCCCAGATGAGAAGGGATGGGAAATAAAATTATCTTTATAGGATTTAAATTAAAATGAAATGAGTAACACTTAGCAACATTTTTAAGTAACTGAGCAACTTCTGGGGCTGACTGTACTGGATCAGGGATTTTAGGTGCCCATATGTGGGCCTCCTGCCCGACCGCACTTGAGGTCCATCAGGAACTCTACCGAGACAGGTGTTACCATATCTTGATGAGGTCCTTTAAATCTCCAGCCACTCCTCTTTACAATCTATAATGAACTAGACTCTTGTCCTCACTGCACATCTTTTAGAGTATTCAGAAGTCAAAGGTATTAGATGAGTACCATGCCAGGTCTTGTTTAAATAGCTTATGTATTGAAAGTGGACTCAAAGAATACAAGTGAATGATGCATGAATTCAGTATATAGTTAGCCTTCCATATCTATGGGTTTTGCATTCAAGATTCAACCAATTGCAGAATGAAAATATTGGTAAAAAATTGCATCTGTGCTGAAAATGTACAGACTTTTTTCCTTGCCATTAATTCCTTGACAATATAGTACAACTATTTATATAGCATTTACATTATATTAAGTGTTATTGTATTCTATTAAGTGTTATGAGTAATCTAAAGATGATCTGAAGATTGTGGAAGGATGTGTGTAGGTTATATGTATGTACCATGCCATTTTATATAAGGGACCTAAACATATGTGGATTATCACATCTGTGGACAGTCTTGGAATCATTCCCTATGGGTACCATGACTCCCCCACTGAATATTTTCAAACTTTGTAGGTTACATATGTGTGGAAAACAAAGATATACACACACATATACATTTACCCTGACTTTTTTTTTTTTTTAACGTTGTGGGTGGGAGAAGGAAACAGCACTGAGAAATAGAAATGAAATGATGTAAATTTTAAGAATCACAAGAAATTTTAGCCTGCTGAATCCTTTAGCAAACATGTTAAAATGTCTGCTGTAACTGCTGGGTTTGTAAATAGGAGAATGATCTGTCTTGCATATTTCCAATTATAGATCTGATTAAGGATTTAATTTTCTTTCTTGATGCAACATTCTTAAGTACTGATGCTCAAAGCATAATACTGACACGAGAAGTACTGAGTGAGCATTGGGGCAAATAAAACAACAGAAAAATTCTTTTCTATGCAGTTAAAATATTCTTTGAAAAATTTTAAACTTTTGGAATAAAAGTCTAATTTCAAGCACTGTTTCAGATATTCGCTTCTTTTCCTCGAGGTTTTTCTCTAAATAGCATCTCACTTTTAAAACAGGAAGCTTGTTAGGTAATTCTTCAACAGTGTCAGGAAGCCATTGTCTTCTCCAACCATTCATCTTAGTGTCACCCCTGATGCCATATTTCTGGTTGTTGCTCCAGAATGTCATGGGAAGCACCTGCCATAAAACCAGCTGCTGAAAAGAGCAAGAAGAAAATACCTAAAATGTCACTGTCTGACTAAGTACTGTAGTCAATTCTCACTGCAATTTTTGCAATCACTACATAAGTGCCCTTGATGTATAAGCGTTATAGACTTCTGCTCGGAGAAAACTGTGCCTGAAGCTTAAAACTCAGCCTTAAAGAAACATTAATCTTACTGTCCGCAAGATCCCTAAGGTCCATCGTTCCTCCTAACTGGAAGTAAAATCTTTGTTATTTTTAGAGAGAAGAACACATTGTTTTCCAAACTTCTATTAATATAGGTGTGTTTGCTGACATTTCTGTTTAGTCTTGAATATTGGCTTCCTTTTGGTATATCTAGCACCTTAGAGTGCTTGCCAGGATTAAGTGTATTATAGAAAACTACATTGGTTTATTTTCATACAATGCTTTAAATCCCATACTGAAAATCCTTTGTATTTTTCCAACTCCTTCTTTTCCCAAAAAGAACATTTTAGTTAACAGAAAATGTCAGTGTTCAGTGATTTAACATTTTGTTAACATTGTGCAATTTATTTACAAAATCTACATTACTGATTTAGCATTTAATAAATCACAAACAAGAAATACCCATACACTCATACTTATGCGTTGGAATAACTTTCTCACATAAAGTCTGTGTAATTTCCCAGTAAAATGCTGAGTTGAAAACTTTCATATTATGAACCATCCCCATGCATGTGGGCAAATACTACTGAAGTTTGTGATCAGCACACTTTCCCTGTGCTTTCTGGTCTTCTGGGCTGTGCATATGTGGCAGCTTCTGCCTGGAATACTACCCTTGCCTTTTCCCTGTTTTGCCAGACTCCTGGTTATTACCAGCTCTGTTCAGATGCATTTCCTGTTGGGGAGCCCTTCCTCACCAACTCTCCCTAGGCAAATACATGAATCTGGGCCAGAGATCCTCCTGCGCTTCCACAGAACACAGAGGCTGCCCTCCTTGAAACTTCGCCCTATTCAGTTAGGGGTGTATGTCTGTCTTCCATACCAGAAAGTATTCCCCGAGGGCCATACTCAATTATTTTGTGATCCCTTGAATATAATATGGCTCATATTTATTTTGTGGTTGTTGGCATATAATAGGGTATCTGGCCATCTAAGAGGAGCCATCTAAGTTTTTTTTTAAATAAACAAAATGAATAATAAACCATGAGTGAATGAAGAAATAGTCTGCATTTTTTTTTTTGAATATCACAATTCTTAGTGTTGTTTTTTTATTTTATTTATTTATTTATTTATTTTTTTGCGGCACCGGGGATTGAACTCACAACCGCACACCTGCCAGGGCAAGCGCTTGAGCCACTGAGCCAAACTCCCGGCCCTTTTATTTTTTTTTTAATTCCAAACTCAGGTATGGTTTTAAATTTAATCAACATGTATTGTATTATGCATCTATTATGTGCCAGATACTAAAATATGGGTCTTTAGGACTAGGTTTCATAAGGAATTTAAACTTTTCAATAATCAAATTCTTTTAATAATTTCAGATATTGAGACGTTTTCAGGCACCTGTTCTTGTTCTCAATATCATTACTTTTTCTTCCTGGTAATGCTTCACCAAGCATGGTAAGAAAGTATCTAGATTTACCAAAATGGATCAGGCACCTTTGAATGATACACTGTAACACAAACTTTGTAAATATAAACTAGCTAAGAGACTAAGATGCTCTTACACAGAGCCAGAAGCTGACATAAAGGATGTTTTCAAAAAAGGACTGGAAGTCAGTGAGATAGGGTATTAGGCCTTCCAAACCCAAGGCAAATATAAAGGGGAGATTTTCATTCTTGATTTAATCAAACACAAAACTATAGACTTCTCAAAGGAATTCATGGGCTCTAATTTGCCAGCTTAGAAAGCACTGCCTGTCAACAAAAGTCAAACATAAAGAGTTAGATTTTTTTTTTAACTAAACGAAATTCCAGTCAGGTAGCATATTGCTAAATTGCTTGGTGGGTGCCAAGCACAAGCTGAAGTCAGCAGCACAGAAGGATTTTAAGTGCTGGAAGCCTCTGATCTCCACAATCAGCAGGGACCTGCCCCAGCACCACAGGCAAGGCTGCCTCGGGAAGGAAGCGCGCGCGGCCTCAGGCAGCTGCCCTTCAACTTTCTGCGAAAGTGCTCCCCACTGACAAGAGTGTGCTCTTAGCCCCAGGGTCCACAAACACCTCAATTTATCTTTAAAATTCCCTAAAATTAATGTCATTTAATTGTAATGTAAGGTATTTAAAAGTTTATTTTAATACAGTAATAGTCAACATTTACTGACACCTAACCTCGAGCAGCCTTGGTGCTCAGAATTTTACATAAATTATCTAATTTGCTTCCGTCTAGACACAGGTGAGGCTTCCTCTGCTTGACTAGGCCTGACCGTGGGCTTCCCTCTCTGTCCTTGTTGCATTCAGTCTGAGCAGGAAGAAAGACTGGACTCAAGTCCAACATCCACAGAATCAAGTCCGTTTAGAGAGAATCCCCCACCCTCCGTACCTGACCACCCTGGTCTGCCTTCAGTAACCCCTCAGCCCTGATGCTTCCTCAGTAATTTTTCTATTTACAGATCCCAGCTGGGTCCATGGCTATAAAGATCCACTTGATTCTGTGGATGTCAGACTTGAGTCCAGTCTTTCTTCCTCTTTGTAAGACCCTGTTGCACAGGGCCCTCTGCCTATCACCATGGTCTGTCTCTGAATAAAATCTGCCTTACTATCTTTAACAAGTGTTCGGGTAAAGTTTTCTTTAATATTTTACAATAATAGGTGCCATTTCTGTTACTGTTTTACAGATGAGGAGATTTCAGCTCAGAGAAGTTAGGAAAGTTTTCCAAGGTTATAAATCTAATTCGTGGTGGGATGGAATTTAAGGCTGCACCACTTTGTTATTATTCTTAAACATGATATTACACTATAATGTTTTAAATTGCTTTCAAATTAGTTAACTCTTCCTCTTCAGTTATCTTAGTCAGGGGTCAGTAAGCCCTTACCATAAGGGAACATACAGTAAATTTTCTAGGCTTGTAGGCAACAAATGGAGATCCGGTGCTCCATCGAAACTACTCAATTCTGCCACTACAGTAGACAATATGTGATCGAATGAGCATAGCTTGTTCTACTAAAAGTTTACATATTAAAACAAGAAGCAGGTCAAATTTGGGTCATTTGCTAATCATTTACATAAATAAAAACTCATGTTCCAGATATGCCATATTGATTTCTATGGCTTTGCAACATCTAATCTAGTTAGGGAATAATAGGTCCAAAGAAAACTTTTATTTTTTTAAGGATAGTAGAAGCCAATGCCACAGGGTAAAAGAAAGGGACTTAAATTTTCTTTTATTCTTTACCATTCAATCTAGCAACAATAGAAGATATACCAGCATATCTGACTGTTCAGTCCTGCCATTATGGGCTCTTGAACTTTATGGGCCATGGATTATCCCATTTGGGGCTCAGCTTCTGGAATGCTTACCCTTCAGTTGTGAACCCCGTCTCCTGCACCTAGGTGGTTATACCTCCTTTTTCCACCCACCTGGAACCCTCCTATAGCCATACATTTTCTCATTATTTGTTCTTTTGTGTGTGTAACATATCTCTATTGTCTTTGCTCATGCTAGAAAGTTTCCATCCTCTGCAACTGATTCCAAGTGATTCCTCAAGAAATGTTTTAGGGCATCCTAGCTCACAATGATCCTCTGATATACCCTGTGAAACATCCTTTCTAAATTCTCTGAGCTATTGTTGGCTCATTAATTTCAGATATTCTAATACTAATAAAATAATTAAGGGTCTCTCTTAAGATTTCATTGTTGCCAGATATAAACAGTAACTAGAAAAAGTAGTTTAGATTAATTTTAGATGTTTAATTTTGTTGTCATGTTCTGAATGAGGAAAGGAAAATGCACATTTGTCTTTTACATAGAACTGGAAGGTAAAAGCTATTTACTTCTACAATGGGTACCAAAAGTAAGAAGACGCAGTAGAAAAAAATCACAAGGACAACCAAATATCTGAATATACTACAATGATGTATTGAAAATAAGAAGGAATATAAATGGCATTATAAATTCCTTTTTAAGAAAGATTGCCTTTGATAAACATATCTCAAGTAACTCCACTGAAAAGAAACAGGTATTCCAATTATTATTGCATGTTTCCAAAATCATCACTGAGACCTCTTAGCGAAGGAAAAACAGAAAGAACTGTGTATCTCAGTGCAGTGTGGTACTTTCTCCTGAGTGTGTAGTTCCCGTTCTCTTACTCTTTTTCAGATGGGCTCCCTGAGCTCACAGTGGCTCACTTCTCTGCTGGTGGCAATTGCGTCTTAGCTATTAACGGTCTTCTCTAGATTTTCTTACTTTGTCACTTTTTGAAGAAGTTTGACGAAGTCTCTCTCTTTTTCTTTTTTTGGTCTTTGCCTTATAGACATTTGGGACTCATTTCTCTCAATTCCACCAGCAGTAATGCATTCCAACTTTTAAAAGCCTTTAAAATTCTGTCTGTCACCAGAGGTGGGGTGAGTAGGGGAAGGGAGAGGTGGGGGAAAGGTTGATCAATGAAGTCTAGGTTTCAGTTAGGTAGAAGCAAGAAGCTCTAGTGGGCTCTGCACAGTTGGTGATCAAAATAAGAATAACGTAATTAAAGCTCTGATAACAACATTATACTATACATTTCAAAAAGCTAGAAGAAAGAACTTTGAAAATTTTCTGGACTTTTTGTTGTTGTTTGTTTGAGACAGGGACTTTTTATGTAGTTCAGGCTGCCCTGGACCCACTATGTAGCCTAGGCAGGCCTTGAACTCACAGTGATCCTCCTGACTTGGACTCCTGAGTGGTGGCATTATACAGATGTGCACCACCATGCCGGGTTGAATATTTTCTTCATAAAGAAAGGAACAATGTTTGAAGATGCACATATGTTTATCTAAAACAAGGACACATGTATTAAAATACCATCATCAGTACATATGTATCAATTTATTAAAAATAAATTTAAAAAGGTAAAAAATGTTGTAAGAGATTCTAAAAATACTATTTGAAAAATCTCGATCTCATCCGAAAGAGTATTATAATAACATGTAACTTAATCTTTAAACAAGCACTCAGAGTGGTTTCATTGCTGTTGGTGAGAACCCAAGTTGAAGAACATGGGCATCCATGGTGGTGGCTGGAGCTGGACGGGGGCAGTTATCACACACACCAACACAACGCGACAGTCACACAAGCACAGCAAGCAGCGCACACCCAGCGACACACACCCTGCTCAGATCCAGGAAAGGTGCGATGCAGTCATGCAGGAGCGACTCCAAGGCACACACAAAGGGGTTCAACATTCAAACCATGTCCCCTAAATTTGTCTGATTCCTGACAATTTTACCCCCAATTTCTGACCATTTTTTAGAACCATGCTATGGAAACCCGCCAGGAAAGTTTTTGGAGGATTACTAAAAATTCATTAAATTTAAGAGGCAAACTAAAATTTTAACCACATCCTTATGAATTTCTTCATAACCTTTCTGCAAATTGCTAATACTGCAATGTAGCCGAATATTAACAAATGTTAAAATGAAATGTAAGAAGCTATGGCTGGACACTATATCATAAACATTATGATTTTACCATAATGATGGCAGAGCGTAACCCTGGTTTCACCATTAGTTAACAATGTAACTCTGGTATAAGGTGATTTAAATCTCTGAGCTATAATTCTTTTGTATCTTCTTGCCCTGTCTACCAACAGATATATTTTGAGAATCAAGTGATCAAAATTAAAATTAAGATAATTTTTTTTAAAAAAAGGAATTAGAAAAGTATAAAAAGTATTATATCATTTGAAAGAACATCAAATTACTTTTTAATAGGGCTGTATTAAATACTATTGTGGTTTCTTCTTTTTATGAATTCTACAATTAAAAACCAGTTGCCATCTAAATAAATTATTTTACATGGACAGAAAATTAACTTTCATTCAACCATTACATCAGAACAATGCATCATCAAACTTTTTTCAGAAAACACACAGTAAAAATAAGAAAACCAGAAAACTTTGTTTTAAAAAAAATAAGAGATACATTGCAGAGTCCTTTGAGAGTGACGCCAGCGTGCTCTGGGCTCTATCGTGAACGCGGCCGGCAGCCCTTCATTCCCAGTGAATAAAGACAGTGGGGCTCTATATTCGTTCAGTCCTTCATTAAACTATTGATCCCTTTAGCATTATCCATAATGTTCCAGCAGCTCAGCACGTCAACTGGTGAAGTGCTAGTCTCCCTCTCCTTTCAATAACTTCCACACTTTATGGAGAGGAAGGCATGATGATTTATTTACCTGACATTTTCCAGTCCGGATGTCGTAGAGGGCCACTGAACCATGGCGTGCTCCAACTGCTATTCTGTGACTCCGCTCATAATAACTGACCATGTAGAACCTGAATCGAACATTTCACAACAAAAACAAAAACAAAAAAACAGTTGAGATGACCTACACATGGAAGTGAATGGGAAAACACTACAGAGATGAAAGTCAGTTTTGATATGCATTACCAAATAAATTTAATGTATGAAAACTTCAAAAATGCTTCATTTCATTAATTTTTAAAAGTCAACTGAAGGGAAACTGATGTAAAATGTTATTAGGTATGTTAATAATTATCTTCAGTAGAAAACAATTCATAATTCACACTCTTAAATTTCTTGAACAATAGAATTAAGTACAAAAAAAGATTAAATCTGAAAATACAGTTTTGTGACAATAAATTTAATTATATTCTCATAGCTTATTACTGTATTAAATAGTAAAATATACTTCCTAACAGAATGATCACAAAAGACTACATAAATATTATGTCTAACATCTTCTAGTAATTTAGAGTGAAATTAGAGAACTATCCACCAGAAAATGTATCCTACAAATTGTCTAGATTTTTCCACAAATACCAGTTTATTTAATGGTGACTCAGGCTACAGGCAGAATGAATAAGCACTTTTCATACTTACTTTGCATCACATAAATATAGAACTTAGGGAGGATGGTTTCAAGGTATAAAAAGCTGATATATCATTTACTTTTATTTTTTCTAGATTAGTTTTCATGGCTGGATTAATTATTTGAATTTCTGATCTATGCTTTTTCATACTGATTTCATGTTCATATAGCTAGAGTCTGAGAGTAAGAAAAAAATTATTAGAAGTATAAATCAGGTAGGATTTTATATCTTCAAATAATTTCAAATGCATTTCCCATTTTCTTGTCCTACGGTCTCAATGTGAGCTGTGGAAATGAACACATGGCCTACCCTAAATACCTGTGAAGATTTTGCATCAGTTCTTGGATACTTTACTTGTTGTTTTCACCTCTGGATCCATATGATCAAACAAATTTTTCTAGTTTTGTTTTTTTTTTAAGGGAAAAGGAGAAAGTAAAATGACAGGAAAAAAACTGTCATTCTCTAATGCTTTCTTATGATAGATGCAGAATAAAAGACTACTAGGGCATGAGACAGCATTCTGAAATTCTGGGGAGAGGCTGAGAGGTAAAAGATGTTTGAATGTGTGATCAGGGACATTGTGGCAGGGTTATTTTGGCAACTGCAGACCTTCCAGCCTGCATACACATTTTGTAAATCTGGAAAAGAAACTATTTTAAAACTTTTCATTATCAAGTAATAGATTAAGCAATTTTTGGTCCAATCCCTAAGCCTTGCCCAATGACCAACTCCTTTCTTGTTAGTGAAAGCTCAGGGCTTTGGTTTCAGTTACATGGAGAATACTACAGAGTGTGCTGCTGGGTTCTGCTATGAGAGCAATGGCATTATAAACTGAGGGAAGGAAGGGTATAGAAAGTTCCCAAAACAGTCCTCACTATTAAGTGTTAGTAATAGATTAGTTTCACAAAGCTTTTTCTGTCAAAAGGGTGGGAATCAGTATTCAAAATCTAATGTTTTTACATTTGAAAATAAAAAAGATTTAGAAGATTTTTTTTCTATTTTATTATTTGATAATTACAGTGGCCTAAGTACTTGACAATATGGTACTTATAGCAATGTTGATATCTATCTCTGTACACAAATACCTAGATGTGATTTACATACTATTAGAATAATACAGAAGTTAATAACAAATATATTAACAAATACTATTTCCATGAAGGTTAACAGTCACAGGGAAATAAAATTTGGGGTGGTATTTTCCCTTTTTATTTGCACAGATTTAATAGCCACACTGCCAAAATTCTTCTGAGCACTGAAGAAAACTGAATAAAATCACCTTCAAAATAAAGCTTTTCAAAACAAAATATCGGTAAAATACATTTTCTTGATAAAGTCTTACTTGGTTATAGTAGAACCAAATGAGTTCTTGTTACACTGCTCATTTTACATGCTCTGGATATTTACCTCATTCTTCTATATTACCTACAAACACCATTATTTATAGGAGAAAAAATAGATCAAATCTATTCTTGGTATCAAATCTTTAGTCTGCCTGAAACGACCATATATAACAGGTCTGCATTCTTTGCAATTTACTACTAGAGTAATACTTCTAAATAATATCAGCAAGTATCTTGGACCCTGCAGGGCTTACGGCAAGTTTTTTGTTTTTATTTTAGGATATCTTATTTAACTCTTTATTCTTGATTCTCTTAAGAGAAGTCTGTGGTTTGTTTACAGGCACTTCACAAGGATCATTCACTGTGGAGGCCTCCAGGGTCCCCTCTACCCCGAGACTACTCTCTTCTGAAATCAACTCTTCATTTGGGAGATGTCAAGGTTAAGGATGGTGAACTATGCATTACTTGCCCACACTCCTGAAGGCAAAGGAGGGTCCATAATAGTTTTTAATACTCTTTTAGTCTTGACCTAATCCCACAGGAAAGTCTTGTGTGCCTCAAACATTTGGGTTCAGAGTAAAGGTTTATGTCTGCTGAGTGTCCAGAAATGGTACCTTAGTCTCCAGTTCATAATGATGCTAAGATGTCACTTTGTTACCATTTCTTGGACAAGTTGGTAAGAAATCTTTCAAGTTTGCACAACAGTTCTCCTCTACTAGGTGGGCCAAAAGAATATTCTGTGGAACCAGAGAAGCTATTATCAAGCAGTGGAAGAAAATAATGTACTTGAGTAATGATGCAGAACATATTTTTTTGTTGGGGCTGAGGTGGTCATAATCCAAAAAGTTTAACATCACTGAGCTTCCCACTTTTGTTATGGCCCACATACAGCCAAAAGGATCCTTGTCAACCATGAACACATCACTTCTCCTTTCTGTTCACAGCCACCCTTCGACGAAGCCCTGACACAACTTGGACTACACCTCCTCTTCCCTTTACTCACTTTGATCTAGGCACAGTAGTCTTGCACTTCCGGGGACACGCCCAGAGGGGTCCCACTGTAGGTGTTAACCTTTGCTGCTCTCTGCTTGAAAATCTCACCAGCCCAATCTCTCTGTTATCCAGGCTCCCTTCATGTGGGTCCGCTGCAAGGTTATCTTGATAAGATCCTTCTACAGGATACTGTATTTAATACAGCAGCCCTTCCCCATTACTCTTTAACCCAACATCCTATTTTAAAATTATACTTTTCACCTCTGAGATACTGGCCTATCCTTTTTTGTTTATAGCTTGCTTTTCTCCACCAGATTTTGTCTTTTGTTGGTATATAAATATACAGTTACAGCCCAAATAGGATTGTAACAATAAGAAATTTTATGAAATAAGAAGTTTAAAATACTATGTCTATCCTTCAATGATGAGAGTATATTCTGTGCTAACCATGGATTTTTTAAGATCAATGAATATTTTATAGACAGAGATGAATAACAACAGAGATGAACATAGAAGAAACAAAAACTGCTTGAAAAAGACAGAAATCAAAGAATAAAAGCACTGCCCAGTAAACTTTTTTTTTAATTTAAAAAAAAGCAAAACAGAAAAAAGGTAGAATACAGAATTAAAAAAAAAAAAGTACGGTAAACTTTTTAAAACATATATTTTTACCAAAGACAACTGCAGATTTACTAGAAATTATCTAAAAAGGCCCCTGAAGCTTGGGTACATTAGCATGAGATTGACAATTACAAAACAAATTCTATCTGAGGGAGCTAGAAATTCAAGAAGGCAAATATAAATAAATAAATAATGCTATAAACAATGAAATATATTTTTGGTATAAATATTTTCCTAGGAAGTTGGGTGTGGTTGTGCACACCTATAATCCCAGCACTTGGGAAGCTGAGGCAGGAGGATCATTGCAAGTTTGAGACCAGAGTGGGCTACAAAGTGAGCTCAAGGCCAGCCTAAACTGCGTAACAAGACCCTGTCTCAAAACACACACACACACACACACACACACACACACACACACAAATTTTTTTCCTAGGAATAAAAATGATTCCAAGAATTTGTCAAATATTGGTGTCACCACACATAAATTTCAGTGAACATAGTATTATCACACAAAGCATGAGTTAAAAGAAATAATTCCTTATTGATCATTATTAAACACTAAAAAAGGTTATTGGAGAGGAAGGATATAATCCATTTCTCTCAAGCCACATTTGTGACTTCAAATATGCAGAAGCAATGGGGTGTACTCGCACCCCAAAAGGGATAGCTTGTGATTTGAAATACAAACGTGAGTTGAATCCACTCTGGCATAGCAGTCTACTTGACAGCAAATCAGCTTCTTTAAGAGTTTTCCAAGAATCCAGTACCTATGACTCCTACTAGTTGTCTTACCCTCTATATACAGTTCCCTTTGGATTGACAGACTTTTAATCATTATTAAAAATGGCCCTCAAGTAAGAAAAAAATGTGTCAAATTTAAAAAGTCATTTTAGAAGAGATAGAAAAAGGAAACCATGCAACTTCAACAATAATACACTTTGGGAGAAAGGAACCTATAAAACTGCTTTTACTCTAACTTTGGTAATCTACAGTGATCTGAGCATGTTCAATCACTACTGTGTATCATATCCATAAGCATGAATATGCCGTAAGAAACACTCTTTGATTAATTCAAAATTAACTCCAGCTTAACATGAGGCCACTTTAAATTTACAGGTGTATGGAATGGAATATAATTATCTCCCCCCCCAAATATATACACAATTCACTGATTATAATGATTACTACTTGCGGTTAACCTTTACTGAGTACTATGTATGTATAGCCATTACTTTTGTATGTGTATTTTTATAAGTAACTGAGGTATTATGAGCAATTCTTATTCTAGTTTTTAGACATGACTTAAAATGCTTCACAAACATTTGACTGATTTTCTTCAAAAAGTATTAAGGTAATATGTACTTAGAAAAATATGATAACTAAAAAACACATATATAGAAAATGTTTAAATTAATATATAGTTTTAATCTACATACTGATTTTAAGTACATCTTCTGAATGTTTTCACCATAAAGAAATGATCGGGGCTGGGGATGCAGCTCAGTGGTAAATCATTTGCTTAGCATATGTAAGGCTCTGGTTCAAGCCCAGTAACACACACACACACGCACACACACGTCAATGTTCAAGGGGAGAGAGATGTTTTATATCAAACATCACACAACTATATCTATTGAAACATCACATGGTATTCCATTAATATGGCAACACTTAAATATTTTCATGAATTGATTAAATTAAAAAAGTATTGATTAATAAAACACAATGAGATATCACCTACCTTAGAATGACTGTCAAAAAGATTAAATGAAACAAAACAAAGCAAATACTGTTTATTTTTTTTGAGAATGTGGAGAAAAGGGAACTTTTATACATTGTTGGTGGGAATATAAATTGGCACAGCCGTTACAGAGAATACTTTGAAGGTTCTTCAAAAACTAAAAATAGATCTAAAAACTATCCTGCTTTTGAGTATAAATCTAAAGTAAATGAAACTGGGGCTGGGGGTTTAGCTCAGTGGGTAAGTGCCTGCCTGGCAGGCACGAGGCTGTGAGTTTGATCCCTGGTACCCCACAAAAAATAAATAAATAAAGTAAATGAAATCAACATTCTAAAGAGATACCTGTACATCCAGGTTTACTTTTATTGTAGCACTATTCACAATAGCTAAGATATGGAATCAACCTAACTGCCAATTAAGAGGTGAATGAATCAAGAAAATGTGAGGGGTGTGTGCGTGCATCTGTGTGTGTGTATGTGTGTGTGTGTGTGTGTGTGTGTGTGTGTGTGTGTGTGTATGTTATGGAATATTATGCAACCATGAAAAAGAATGATGCCCTATCACTTGGAACAAAGGAACCTGAGGATATTATGTTAAGTGAAGTAAGTAGGTTAGAAACAGAAAGATAAATACTATAGATTCTCTCATATGTGGGACTAAGAACGTTGATTTGGATGCAGAATACTGATGACTAAAGGCTGAGAAAGGTCAGGGACAGAGAGAATAGAGGGATCTTGGATAATGGGTATCAAAATATAGTTAGGTGGAAACAATGGTAAGTTTTTGTGTTCTACAACACATTGGAGCGACCACAGTACATAATAACATATTATGTCTTCTATACATATCTAGAAGGGAAACTTAAAGGCTCCAGACACAAAGTAATGATAGGGTGATACATGCATTAATTACTCTGATTTGATCAGTACACATCGTGTACATTTAAAACGCTGTACCCCACAAAACTGTACAATGATTACAAGCTAATAAGTGTACAAAATATTTCAGTAGCTGCAAATGACAACTAAGTTTGATCACTATGCATTATATTTATATGTTTATGTCAAATTATCATGCCATACTTCATAAATATGAACAACAGTGAAAGAATTAAAATAATTTTTATTAAAAAAAGGAGAGACTCTTTCCCCTCATGCTGCTCCTCAAGAAGAGTAACAACTGCTAAAAATTTAGAAGACTTTCTCAAAGCTTCTCCCAACTTTTAATGCAAAAATGGTGTTACTTTACTACTTCATAGGACATCCTTTCTGCCAATACACATGGATTTCAGGTCATTTAATTCTCTATCACTTTACTACTTCATAGGACATCCTTTCTGCCAATACACATGGATTTCAGGTCATTTAATTCTCTATCATATCTGCACTGTATTTCTGTTATGTGCATTCCATTATTTAACGTTTCTTTTTCTGATGGGTATATAAATTATATTGCGTACATGGATCTCTGTGCATGTAAATCTGCATTTTTATAGGATAGATTCAGTGAGGCTAGATTAAAGAATATGTACATTTTAAACTTCAATGGGCAATGCCAAATTTCCTTAAACTGTCATCAAAAAAGTGCCCTACCTGGTGACATCAAATTTCTTATACCTTTTTTGCCAGCACAAAGAAACAATGATAGCACATTCTTTGTTTTCACTTGCACAGTTACGCTTGCTAGATTGATTACTTCATTATATTCTACAGGATGAACTGAGCATGGTGGTGCATGCCTGTAATTTCAGCACTTTGGAGGCTGAGGCAGGAGGATCACTGGGAGTTCAAGGCCAGCCTGGACTACATAGTAAGTTCAAGTCCAGTCTGAACTACACAGTGAGACCCTGTTTCAAACAAACAAACAAACAAACAAACAAACAAACTACAAGATGTATATGCAGTTTTCATTATTACTATAAAATTTATTTAAAAAATAATCAACCACCCACTGCATCCTCCAATGCATCATCTATACCAGATACAAAAAGAAATATCCATGAGTTCAGGATAACCCACAGGAAAATATTACACAGGAAAAAAATGACAGGACTTCTGTAGGGCAGCAATGTGTGGGTCACTTTGACCTCCAGAAGGTATCAGTGACAATCAACTGCCTCAGCACCCTTGGCTGTAAAATACAAGATGCCAAAGACCCTTCTAAGGCTCATGCACATGAGGCGTTAAGTCCAAATGATTCAGGAATAAGTACTGGTCAACAGCCCTCGGAGATGTTACAGCTGTTCTCGGGCGAGACTGGTTTTTATAGGAATAGGTTTTTTATAGAACACAGCCCTACACCACCTCCACCCCCAAATTCCAGGCCTTTATGCTACTCCTTTATTTGAAAGATTTGTACACATGGAAGTGGTTATGAGGAAGATATCAGCTCAGGATTACCTTTGTTTTGGGGCTATGAATACTGGAAAGTGGGAAAATGTGTTCTAAAAGTTCTATGTTCCAGTGCAGGATATCAGATAAAAAGACAAAAATGTAAGTCCCTTAGTCATATGGTGGAGGTCTGTGAAATTTGAGAGACACTAGTTCCCAATCAGACTCCTACACAGTGTAAGTAGTCAAAGAATACCTTGTCACTAAATTTGCTGCAAAATAGAATAGGTGTAACTTTTGAAGACACTGGTATAAGCGAAGACTGTATGAACAAAACCCCAATTGCACAGGAAATATCACGAAGCATCAACAACTGGGATCTCATTAAAAATTTTTGCACACCAAATTAAAACACCAACAGTGAAGACACAACCCAGAATGGGAAAAAAATTTTACCAGTTGTTCCTCAGATAAAGGATTCTAGATATTCTAATATCTAGAATATATAAAGAACACAAAAAAATCAGGCCACCAAATTTAAAGACCCAATCAAAAAATGGGCATCTGAAATGAATAGACACTTCTCAGATGAAGAAATAGAAATGGCGGATAAATATATGAAAAAATGCTTAACATCACTGGTCATTCAAGAGATGCAATTTAAAACAACACTGAGATTCCATTTCACTCCAGAAAGAATGGCTACTATCAAGAAATCAACCAGTAACAAATGCTGGCAGGACTGGGGGAAAAAAATCTTCCTCCACTGTTGGTGGAAGTGTAGACTGGTGCAACCACTGTAGAAATCAGGGTGGCGATTCCTCAAAAAACAAACTAGAGTTCCATTTGATCCAGCTTTTCCCTTTCTTGACTCCTTCTGAAAGAATTATACCAGCATTATACCATGATGATATATGCACAATCATAGCAGCACAGTTTATAATAGCTGACTCTTGGTAACAGCCCAAATGCTCAACATCTGACTAATGAGTATGGAAAAAAATTGTTTTGAATACAATGGAGTACTAGTCTGCCATAAAGAAGGATGGACTTGAGGCATTTCTAGCTAAATGAATGTACCTGAGACCATACTCTTAAGTGAAATAAATGGGACACACATGTTCAAATACCTCTGGTTTCTCTAGTATGAGAAACAAAAATTGTAAATGAGGACTAAAATATATAACATGCACTGTGATATAGAAAGAAAATGTTCAAATGGGGAGGGGAAATAGGGAGGGAGGGGCAGAAACAAAGGAAGGGAAAAGGAAAAAAGAATAGAAGGAAAAATGCAAGCAAAGCTTTTGTAAATAAGGAGAGGAAGAGGAGTTGAAGGGGGGAGGGAAAGGAGAAAAAAAGAAGAATCACGACATATCATGTACAGGTACAAATTCCATGTTATCATCATTTATATCTCAAATGTACTGATAAAATTAATTAAAAAATATTCTGTACTAAGTAGTAATTAAATTCCTTTCTTTCTGAAAAGACTTGCTATAGCATAGTGCACTGTAGCCAAGGTGTTAAGGGAAAGATTGGAAATGGTTCTTGACCTGTTTATGGAACAGAATTTCTACAGGTTAAAAATACTAGCATGAATGTTTAGGTTGTGTTGTACATGGCTGAGAAACAATCATCTGATTGCCTACTTCTGTACTTACTAATTCTGTAACTTGGTCAAATCACTTAAATTACCTGTGCTTCAGTATTTTCATCTGTAAAATGTGAACAGTAATAAGTACATATGGTTGTTGGAGGCTGGAATGAGTTAATACTGGTAAAGTACTTAGAAGAGCACCTGGCTCATAGTAAGTTCTTAAATTTATTAGTTTTCATTATTATCATCTGCATCTCTAACCATACTCCACAAAAAGAACTGAAAAAATGTAGTGAGTCTACTGCTTTTCTAGGGCAAATAAGTGCTAAGGAATCACAGGCTAATAAATAAATGAATGCTACCATATATTTTAAATGTCCATATTTTAAATACTTCTGATTTGCAAGTATAATCCAATAGTAACTGTAAATTATTATACCTTCAATCTAAACTTATTAATACAAATAACATTGATTTTGGTTCTCTATCTCATTTTAGGCAGACCTAAGGCTACTCCTGGTAAACAATATGAAGTAGAATACTGCTGGAAGGTCTAACATTTCATTTTGCTTTATTTTAATACGAAGAAATTTTAAATTGATAGACAGCCATCTGTTAGGAGTAGGAAAATGGACCAGAAATACTTTAGAGGGGTTTCTGCTTGTGAGTACAGGACTAACATCTATATTTATTATCAAAAGTATATTTTAAAAGGATTACTAATTTAAAAATTTTACTGGAAGTTACTATAAGAAGCTATTTTGCACCCCTTATTATTATCACCATAAGGGATGAAAACAAACCACAGGTTTGGAGAAGTTTCTTTAAAAATGAGCTCATGCACTCTTCTAAAGTAGACAGTGTTCATTTCCTTACTGGATTTTAAGTGCCCATTTAGGGTGAACAGAGCTGATTCAGCTTTTCACTTGAAAAGCAAAATCAATCAGTCTGTCTACATAATAACAAAGTTTAAGAAAACATAAACCATCTCTGCAAATATAAACTTCTCTATGCAGATTTTTTGATTCAGTTCAAAAGTACTTATTTTACCTTGAACTTTTGTATTTTGTACCTTCAGTGTTTTCGCAATGATTACTTCTTATTTCTTTTATTCAAATTATCTTAATACGTATCAGCCCAGTGAAGGAAAGGATTTTAATGGGAAAAAAAACCCCACAAATTATACAGAAAACAATTGAAAGTGAAAGTTGTCATTTTCCAAATCACTCACAGGTAACCACTGGCACCATCCTGACTGTGTCTTCCTAGAAGACATGAAAGCAAGATGAAATCTCATATTTCCAGTTCAACAAAGGAAAACCAAAGGAGGCAGTAAGATGGAATAAATTGAAAGCCACGCACCTGGACTTTCTAAAGTGGTAACAGTGGAAGCAACAAAACTGATCAATGAGGCTCTAAAAAAAAATCAAATCAGAAATAATTTCTCCAATAACTATGGAGATGGCGACCATAATGAAAGATGTAGTGACTCTAGAGCAGATACAGGTTAAAAAAGTAGAGGCACTTAAGAAAATGATGTAAATCATGTATACCCAACTTAGGAAAGTAATGGAATCCATGAAACAGATTCAAACAGATATCCAGGAGATTAAAATTTCCCTTGAAAGAATGTGCAGCAGGATGATCCAATGTAAGGACAGAATATCAGATACAGAAGACAGGATTTCAGTTAGAGATCATGAAAAGAAAGATTTTTTAAAAACAGCAAGGGACCACAAAAAATGAATCCAACAGCTGCTAGATGATGCAAAGAAGAATAACGTAAGATTGATCAGAATTAATAAAAAAGGCAGGAGATAGTGCAAATGACATCAAAAAACCTGTTCACAGAAGTAATGAGAAAACTTCCCAAGCATGGAAAGAATTTGACATACACATAAATGAGGCATATAGAACTGCAGTTAGCTATGATCAAAAAAATCCACAGCAAGGCATATATATATAGTCAACAATCCAGAAATTCAACACAAGAATAGAAAAGCTCTGAAAACTGTGAGGAAAAGACACAAATCACCTGTATAGGAAAGCCCATCAGAATCACAGCAGACTTCTTAACAAAAACCAAGTTAAGGAGAGCTTGAGTGAAGTGTTTCAAGCCCTAAAAGGAAGCAATCTCCAACCCAGACTGATGCACTCCACAAAACTATCTCTCAAAATTGATGGAGGAATAAGATCTTACCATAACAAAGAACACCTAAAGAAACTCATGACCACCAACCCAGCACTCCAAAATGCACTGAAGGACATTCTAGAAAGAGATAATGAGGACTGCAACCACAAAAGAATAAATCCACCAGGCAAGGTAATTAATTAGAGGGGAGAAAAAAAGGAAACCAATACAAGGAAAATAATATCACAAGGATATTATCTGTTATCAATACATAACAGTTATAGCCATCAATGTAAACAGTCTCAATTCATCAATCAAAAGAAACAGAAAGGCAGAATGGATCAAGAAGAAATATTCAGCAATATGCTGCATACAAGAAGCACGTTTAATTCAAAAAGAAATTTATATACAGAAAGTCAAAGGATGGAAAACAATACTCCATGTGACAGGAACAAGGGAAAAAAGTAGTCTATTTGCAGACAAAGTGGATTTCAAGCCAAGACTGATTTAGAGAGTCAATGAAGGTCACTATCCTTGTAAAGGAAACAATCCAAGAGAAACACATAACAATCATAAATATATAAGCACCAAATTCCAGTGCACCCAATATAAAACAAATATTAACGATAAGACTAATACCTAGAATGTATAAAAAGTGCAAAAAAAAATCAGACCCACACCCCGCCCCGGAAATTTAAAGATTCAATTCAAAAATGGGCCTCTGAAATGAATGGACACTTCTCAGATGAAGAAACAGAAATGGCAAATAAATATATGAAAAAATGCTCAACATCACTGGGAATTCAAGAGATGCAATTTAAAACAACACTGAGATTCCATCTCATTCCAGAAATCAACCAATAACAAATGGTGATAGGGCTGGGGAAAAAAATCTTTCTCCACTGTTGGTGAAAGTGTAGATTAGTACAATCACTGTAGAAATCAGGGTGGAGATTCCTCAAAAAACTGAAACTAGAGGTTCCCTTTGACCCAGCTATTCCTTTTTTTGGTACCTTCCTGAAAGAATTAAAAGCATCAGCAATATGAACAATCATGTCTATAGTGGTACAGATCATAATAGCTAACTCTTGGGAAGAGCCTAAATGCCCACCAACTGATGAATGGATAAAGATGTGGCTTTTTTATACAATGGAGTACTAGTCATAAAGAAGGATATGCTTGAGACATTTCTGGATGTACCCTGAGACCATACTCTTAAGTGAAACAAATGGGACACACATGTTTAACTACTACTGTTTCTCTGCTGTGACACACCAAAAGTGTAAATAAGAATCAAAATATATAATAGGCATTGGGAAATGGGAATAAAATGATCAAATGCGGAGAGGAATGAGGGAGGCAGGAGATGGAAAGGAGGGAACAAGAAAAAAAATAGAAGGAAAAATACGGAAACAAAGCCTTTGTAAATAAATAGGGGGAGAGGGGTTGAAGGGAGGTGAGGGAACAGGGCAAGAAGGAAGAATCAAAACACACCATGTGCAGGTACAAATTTCCTATGATGAATTTTGTCCTCATGTATATCTACAATGTACCAATAAAATTTTTAAAAAATTAAAAAAATCTATGGCACTCATCTTTTAAAACTTATCTGAAGCATCAATAATTCTCCTCTGCTCCTCTTACGCACACTTACTATCTACCTCTTTTATGCGCCTTATCATAATATCCAGGACTCTCTGTGTACCCTGGACAGTCTTTTACCCCAGTGCTGCCAGACTTCACTGACTTACCTGTTTCTGTCATGCCAAATTCAAGGCCTCTTAAGGCAGGGGCTGCCTGCCTGACTTGACGCAGCTGAGTAACCTTCGATGGTTCAGCAAGTCACACAAGACAGACACACATTCACGCCTGCTTACTAAAGGAATGGGCCCTAAAACACTTAGGAGATTTTTTAGAAGAGTCACACAAACAAAACGATTTTTTTCATATTGTTAATGCACTTGAACTCCACTTTTAAAATTTCTATTTCTTGAGTACTAACTTTTTTCTCATTTTGGAATCAACTACTGAGGTTAGCAATGTTTATATTAAAAACTCGTCAAGATATTTGTCATATTAATTTTCAATTCTAAAATTAAACATTGAGTGTTATATTTGAACAAACTGTTAAAATTCATAATGTACTGAGTAATTAAAACTTCAGATCATTTAGCAATTGAGAATGGCACATAGATTCATCAGAAATAAAAAGTATACAATGGTCACCATTAAATACCACTTAAATTCATTTGATTTCTTGATTTTTTAATAAGTATACTGAATGAATGACACGCTTTTGTTTAAAAAAAAAGCATTTTATTTTTCAGATAAGTTTTAGGTTCACAGCAAAACTAAGTACAGAGTTCCCACATTATCACCTATATGAGCTTCTCCTACTACCAACAGCCTGCACCAGAGTGGCACTTCTGCTACAACTGATGATCAAACATTGACACGTCACTACCACTGAAAGCCTGTAGTTCACATTAGGGTTCACTCTTGGCGTTATATATTCCACAGGTTTTGACAAATGAACAGTAACACATACTCTTTTATAGTATCATACGAAATAGTTGCATTGCCCTAAAAATCATCTTTCCCCAACACCCTTGCAACCACTGATTTTTTACTGGTTTTATAGTTTTGTTTTTTCCACAATGTCCTATAGCTGCAACCATAACATGTAGCTTTTCAGTTTGGCTTATTCTATGTAGTAATATACATATATAAAGTTTCTCAATGTCTTTTCCATGGCTTGACAGCTTGTGTCTTCATAGTGTTGAATAATATTATATTCTCTGGATATGTCAAAGATGACAGTATTATTTTAAGATGATATGTTATTATACTAAAACACACACTATACGAAAACTATGCCTTTCATTTCTACTTTGTGATTATGTATATATATATATATATATATATATATATATATAAAATATATGGATTGTGTATACAGAGTCTACCAAAAAAATGTATAGTCAAAGTGGTGCCCGTTAGCTTCCAGACATTTATTACCAGCGAACTGCTGAAGTGTGTGCATATTTTTTTGGCAGACTCTGTATATATATATATGCACATTTGTAAATATATATAGTATACACACTCACACTCACACTCAAACACACAGGAAAGCAGGGAGAGGGAAAAGGAGAAGGAGAGGGAGGGGGAAGGGAGAAAGGATGGGGAGTGAGAGTTGTGTTTTGATCCACAGTTCCTGGCTTATAATTCTTTCCTCAAGGCAAGCCACAGAAACTAGAATTTTCTTAAGACAGATAACAGAAAACCTCATCTTCTCCCACCTGTCTTGGAGATGGCCATAAAGAAATTCTTTGACCTTCTTTGTTTGATAGCAGAGCCTAAAACCTTATTTCACAAGGGTATGGGTACTTCCCCAAATGTAGGAGGAACCAATACTGCACAGAGAGGGTAAGACAAATTTAGACAGGCCTGCTGAGTTTCCCCAGTCTCTTAATATTAGATCACAGTATGTTTGTCCTGTCATTCTCCTACATTAGTTTTCATGCTGCAACCAGGCCTGCACAGTGAAGATTCCACAAACCCCCAAAGGACAGTGTTCGGAGAGCTCCTCAGTGCTGGACATGGAAAGGGCACAGAAGCTCCATGGAGATCCCATATACCTCACACTGAGCATCTTTTCATTTCCTCATAATCAACTGGAAAATGCAGGTGTCTCCCTGAGTTCTGTGAACCACTCAGGTGAACTAATCACTCCTAAGGAGGAGCTTGTAGGAACCCCGATTTAGAATTGGTTGATCAGAAGCATAGAGAAAACCACTTGGGGCTTTCAGTTGACCTACGCAGGGCCAGGGGAGCAGTCTTAGAGGCCGAGTCATCAACCACTGCATTCTCACACTACTTCCAGGTAGAAAGCGTCAGCACTGAACTAAATCTGGACACACATAACTGGCATCTGCTGCGGAGTTAATTGGTTGCTTGATGCATGAAGACAAATCCGTATGTGCAGAGAATCAGAAGAGATCTGTGTTGGTGACAGTACAGTAGGAAAAGCTGAACCTGAGTTAGGTTTTCCTTCTACATCATCAGACAACTAAATGTTTCTTTTTTACCATATTTTTTCACAGCACTTAACATAAACTCTTTTTCTTATTTAACTTATACCAAGTTCTTTATTCATGAAATAACTCAGTGTACAATTACATTTCATAATGACTGCAGGGAATTCTTAGAAAGTATCAAAAAGTTGCAGCATTTATATACAGCATAGCTATATTAGCTATGTGCATAGCTATAGAAGCACACATCTTAACGTATTTTAGAATTTTTATAATGCTTGGTAATAATATACAGTATGGAGAAATTGCACAGGAAAGGTTATTTTTTATTTATGAAACTTCAATGTTTTACAGTTGAGTCTCAACACACTTAGTAGACACTAGAAGCTCCTTGCTTTATGGAGGAGGAAACTGAAGCTTCATGTGGAGTGCACAGCGGCACGGCTTGGGGTGGCAATGGCAGGACAGCGTCCTCCCCAGGTAGAACTCCGTCACCCACTGCCCCTCCAGCTTTACACTAACACTAAGATGTCATTTTCTCTTTCCACACTCATCTTTTCCTGGGTATAGAGTTAAACTTTCCCAATTCTACAAGATATGAAACATATCACAAGTAGAATCAAATAGGAGAATCCAGCTGGTTTGTTTTAAGCAAGACAGCAAAGAGATTGGCAAAAATATAAAGCAATCCTAATCTTTTGGTTTTGTGTTGAAAATATAATTTTTCATAATAATTATTTATAATTAACATATAATGAGTTACTTTTAAATTAAATAATTTTCAAATTTGTCATTTAAAAATTTTAATATGGCAAATACTAACAGTTTAACCCATACAAAGAATTGTTGTCTGGACTCCTCCATAATTTTTAAAAGTGAAAAGGGTTTCTAGTTTGGTATCTTGTACCTTTGAAAAGACATTCTAATTTAAGTATGTATACATACTTAAATTATATGCATATATACATGTGTACCTACATCTTTATATTGTACAGATTATATATATATACATATATATATATATACACTTTATAGTGAATGTGTATATAAATATTTTACATATACTTTCCATTTGTGAAGGAAGTGTATATACTCTATACCTTGAGAATGTGGGTTCAAAGAAACAAAAAGCAAGCTACACACTAATTACTTAGAACCACTGAGAAGACACTCTTGGATATCTCTGAAACTCACAGTGTGAGATGAGGCTGGGGTCAAGGTACCTGAAAAGTAGAGGAGGGACAGCTGAGGTGGCAGAGGTAAGGGACAGGGTAAAACAGAGGCCTGGAGTCTTTGCCCTGGCCTTCTGTCCCTGAGAAGCCCCCCTTGGAATCCTTCAGCACAAAAAAAGCTCTTCAATTTACCAATTCTTAAAACAAAGGACAGGAGTAGATAAATCATTACAAAGGTCCTTTCCAGATTCAAAATTTTACAACTTGTGATTCTATAAAAATAATGCAGAAAGGCCAGGGATTTGGCTCGGTGGCATAGGTGCCAGCCTGGCAAGCACGAGGTTGTGAGTTCAATCCCTGGAACCAAAAAAAAAAAAAAAAAAAAAAAAAAAAAAAAAAAAAAAAAAAAAAAAAAAAAAAAAAAAAAAAAAAAAAAAAAAAAAAAAAAAAAAAAAAAAAAAAAAAAAAAAAAGCAGGAAGGTCACTGCTTAAGTAAAATAACTGGTGCCATTTATTACAACAAAATTAAGGACTGAACACCTGAAGCCAAGTAGCTGATATCATTACTCAGGCACAGTTATAGAGTGCCTATATTGAGTGTTCACACTTTCTAAACTAAAAATTGGGACAGAGCCCAACAAAGGATTTCTTTGGAATCCACAAACTTATTCATTTGGCAAGTCTTTATAAAGTATAAAAGTTAAATTACCTTTAGTTATATATCAAATAAATTGCCTCAACCTAAAACAATGCACGTAGTAAGTACCTCTGGAATTTTGGAGGCTATGGTTTTTGGCCAGATAGAGCCCTCTACTAGCAGTTTTGGGGACTAAAACAGAAATGAAAGCAAAATCCCCTTCTTCAAATTACTTATAATATTCATGACTATGCAGTTTTAAGTGAACAAAAATTACATGTGGGGGCTTAACAAAATGTAATTATATTTTCCTGCCAATATATAATTCATTTTAAAAATCCCTTATCCAGTATCAGGTGTTTATTATGCCACTATCAGTCCTCAAGAACATAGCAAAATAGCATTCAACTTAAAAACTATGTTTTAATTATACAATATTTACAAACGTACATAGTCTCCTTTTTTCTTTTTCTTTCTTTTTTTTTTTTTTTTTTTTTTTTTTTTGTGATGCTGGGAATTGTGCTCTACCACTAAGCCACACCCTCAGCCCTATCTTTATTTCTAACCTTTGATAGTAGCAGATAAAAGCTTAAACTTTAGTCTGACATTAGTAAATAATATTTTTGAAAATGAATAATGACAATTCTGCCTGGAATGCATTTTTATTAGTTCAGTAACATTTGTGCAGACTATACCAAAAGCACAGCTCTATGCTTTTGTATTTTAGGTATCTGCATCAAAAGGAGTCAGTATTGATATGGCAACCAAAAGAGGAATAAATAATCAAAGTGAGCCAAGCATGGCATGTTTTGTGCTTATAGATATGCTGTGTGAGGGATTTTCACAAGGAGATTCAAGTTCACACATATAGCAACTTGTAACCAAATTTTAACAATGAGTTCTGAGGAAACTTCAGAAATGTTTATCCTCCATTTCTTGAAAACAGTGAATTCTACTGTCTTAGTGTCTAGTGTATTTTTAATTGAAGATGCTGTATTATTTATACTCCAGCCAATTAAATGCACATTGTACATTACTCAGAGTCCTCTTTCATTCTGCCTCTAATAGTAATTATCCAGAGTGCTGGGTGATGCTTTTTGAAGATCACCTAGGTGACACATGAAGGTAAAACAAAGGCCAATGAGATGGCAAAAAACTACAGGAATTTATTTCTTAATGCCACCTTGCTGTATTTCTAGCTCTGATTCTTCATAAACATAAAACTAACATGATTTATAATAATCTTTTTGCTAATATATCCATGATGAAAAAAGGGTGGAGTTTAATTTCTATATAATACTATAGTCTTATTTGTTATGGTGATGAAAACTCTGATAGTAGTCATATTTTTTACAATTCTGTTTTGAAGGCTATACATACTATATCTTGTACAGGACAGTAAAATATAAATAATTTGCTTGTATTATAAATGGATGACATTATATTAATAATAACTTTGGAACTACAATGTGAATTATTGGGAAATGTTTAAATCTATGACTATAAAATTTATACAGTAGTATCATTCAATTTTTTTTGGTCTTTCACTAGATATACAGTAGTTAGTATCATTTGATTTTTTTGGTCTTTCACTAGATATATATAGAATATCTCAGCTACATAAACTATTCTAGGAAGGTCTAGGGTGTTCCAGTTTATTCAAAAAGTCTTTATTTTTAGAAAATAATCATAGCTTATATTAGGTTCACGATGCTCTTGCATTCATGGATTTTAAAAGAAAAGGGAAATTGTGTATACACATATACATTCTTATACACATATACATACACACCTACCTACACACACATACCACAAAAGAGCATAATATAGAGTGGTTTTACCATATTAATGTGGTAAAAACACAGAAAATGAATGTAGGAGTGAGGGTATGATGATAAGCTAAGAAGCATGGGTGATAAAAGCCATAATTTTCTAAAGGAGAGAATTTGGCTTTGATTTGTCTAATGGCTGAAGTAAAATTTTAAATTTAACACTGGTCATATAGGCAAAGAATAAAAAGCAAAATGCACTGTAGGTTTCTTAGGACAAAATGAATAAAAATGACTCATCGGATTTAAAAGAAAGGTCCTGAGCCTTCACAAAGGGACACTAAATGATGTACCCAGTGACATCAAAATGACAGCCCTACAAAAATGTACTGGAAGTTTTCTTACATCCTCTTCTGAAAGATTCCTCAGTGTAGTCTGCAAACATAAAATCTGAATAGGAACACAGGAAAGGCAACTCTGGAGAAATATGTAGTTCTCTGATAGTTTAACTTTATACAAGGATACAAACTAAAATATCTGAAGGAATAAATGGACCACATATGGCTCAAAGTCTCCAGCAGGCATTCTGTGGTACCACCTAAAGGCAAGACTTAAAAACCAATGCTGCATCTCTGGAAGGCATGAGCTGAAGGAAGGACTGCAGGCATTTCCTTGAGATTCTGAATTTATTCAATACATAAGCGTTCAAAGATCCAAGGTTTGATACATGGCAAGGTTAGAACATGACCCCAAAATAAGACTTAGATTTTGTTTTTCTCACATATTTTGTTTTACCCACGTATTTCATATTTCCCTTGTAAGGACCTACAATTTCATGTGGCTCTTAGCTTTACAAACAGTTAAATTTCTCTTGAGCCACAGTTCTATTTATGTCAATAGTATGGTTCAGGCCGCCCCCACTTTGCACATTGGCTCCTGGGAAGTTTAGAGACAAACTGATGAAAACTCATCTCTGGCAAATGCATAGAACTTCCAACCTTACCTTGGGTTTGTCTTTATTTCCAAGTCTTATTTTCCCTTTACCTCAATCTCCTTACTATATTTGTATTTTATGTTAACTTTCAAGGCTGCATAAAACATGTAATAGAATAGGCAATGGGTATTGTATGCATGCATGCATGCAAGTATGCATATATGTATGCATAAATGAATACAGAGATAGCTAGACACATACATACATACAGATTAAAAGTTGGATAACAAAGCTGTGGAAAATAAGTGAGAAGGTCTGGGTTTTATCTTGGAAATGCAAGTTTATCAGCCACTTGACCAGTGAGTATCACAGTGTAATAGTGCAAAAAATCTTAAATTTATGAAATACCTTTCTTAAAAATTTAGTTTGAGAATTAATGATTTTAAAATCCAAGGCAGCTTCTTAACTGAATTTAAGGCCAGCCTGGGTTACACAGTTAGTTTAAGGCCAGGCTGGACTACATGGCAAGACCCTGTCTCAAAAAACAAAATAAAACACAACAGAACATCATTATAATAAAAAAACAAAAATAATAAAAATAAAATAATAAAAATGACATTTATGTGTGCTTATCTCTGATCCATTTATGCATTCGCATATACATACATGCATACAATACCCAATGCCTGTTCTACATGTTTTATAAATTGTTATGTAAATGAAAAACATTATATTATTTTATTAATTATGCAATGCTATGGCCTCACGTTTCATATCAGCAAGTGAAGTTTAGTCATGATGTAAAAAGAAAGTTTATCATATTTTACTTGCATATATTCTAATCTGTCTCTATTTTCAAGCAGAAGATATTACAAAAAGCTTTAACAATTGATAGGAAAGCTATCATGTGAACAAAATTTCCTAGGCCAAACATTTTGCATCAGTCCATTCAATGATTTTGGGATTTATAGCTTACACTTAATATTTTAAATAAAGATATTTCAAATAAAGAATAAGAAATTCAATATTATTCGGTGAATGAATACTTATTATATGGCATTATATAATCATTAATAAACCAAAGGCTTTCATAATAAAATATAATAGAAATCTGAGAAATATTTGTCAAAACAAAGAAAATCTTAAAAACATAATCACATTTAAGTTTTTAAATCCTGATCCTGAAATTATAAACCCATTGTACATCAGAACTACTAGCCCATTGGTCAAGGCACAAAAAAAAAAAAAAAAAAAAAAAATAGAGCAAAAGAAAAAACAAACTCAGGATTATTTAGTGTGCTATGATGGTATTTCATTTTAGGACTCAGGTAAAGAGAACTTAAATTCTATGTTAAAATATTTAATGATTTTGCTCTACTATATTAGCTTTTAATTGAATTAAAGAAACTTTAAGTGTGAAGATCATTTTATAATACTAAAATAGTTAATAATTTTTGTAGATATGAAAGTGATAATACACTTTTATATATTTGTGTGTATATATATATGTATATATGTATGCTATGTTTTTGTTTTGTTTCATTCTGTTTTGTTCAACAGTTTCTGGTTTCATAACTCCTCCACTAAGGTGAGCCATAGAAACTCTAATCTTTCCTTTCTTCATATCTTGGAGCTCACCAATGAAGAAATATTCTCATCTACACTTGATCAATAGTAGGTCATAAGGCCTGGCTCATTCCAGAGAGGTGCTATACCAAACCTTTCAGGAAGGAGTGCTGTACAGAGAGGCCAAAAAGAATCTGAATAGACAAGGCTTTCTGGGTTTCCCTACATAGCCTATTAGGAATCATGCCTATGTAATGAATTTTTAATAAAAGCTCAAAAGGACAGAGTTTAGGACAGCTAAATACTTGGCGATTCCTGGAAGTGGGGGTGCTCAAAGAGTGCATGGAAACACCAGGCCTTTCCTCCCACATCTCACCCAATGCAGCTCTTTCTCTGTGTTCAGTGTAATACCCTTTATAATAAACTGGTAAATGTAAGTACTTCTTTTGAATTTTGTGAGCTGACTTAGCAAATCAATAAAACCCAAAAGGTTATGGGAACCCTGATTTTTATACCCAGTGGATAAGAAGGGAAAATAACCAGGTCAGTGACTGGCATCTAAGATGAGGAGTGGGGTCAGTCTTGGGTGCTGAGACCTCAACCTTTAGGACCTGACACTATCTCCACCAGGTACATCCTGTCAGAACTGAATGAGAGGATGGTGCCCAGCTGCAGAATTGCCTGCTTGCTGGTGGGGAGAAATTTCTTCACCGTGAAGAGTCACAGGAGCCTTCTGTGTTGGGTGTGGTGTGAAAGCAGCAAAAAACATGCATTTTGGTTTTTCTGGCAGTCACAAATAATGTCACTTTATAATTTTTACACATATAAAGTACTTTGAAATGTACATTAACTGACTTTTATATACATTTTGGGTTTTCACATTGTTATCAAGGTCGAGAGACCGATATGAAACTAATGTTTCTATATACCTAATTCACCAGCATTTTGTTGTATGCTTCCATAAAGAGTACTAAAGGAAGTTTCACACCATTTTTCAACTATCAACCACAGCAATTGAATATCAGCACATAAAAACATCACAGAAACCAGCCTAAGCTAAAACCCATAACACCTGTACATGATGGTACAAGAAAGGAAAAACAGAGAAAAAAGAATGCAAAACTGTATCAAGATTTTAAAAACAAGTGTCACATGACTAACTCACAAATACACTGTTGACTTCAACTGGAATTTAATATTTACTGAAGGGTATTTATGAATAGAGGGCTCATAAGAACTGTAAGGCACGTAGGATACCGGCACAGGAGTGGCAGCTACTCAATAAAATAATTCTAATTTTTGTTGAGATGTTACCTTTATGTTCATTTATGAACATAGTAAAAATAGGCCAATAAGTAGAATGTCATCAATTTTTTGAAATCTTGTCCAATCTTAGTGTTCTCTGAAGTCCTCTATAATTTATTGTCTAGCCTAATATTTCAGATAAACTATAAGTTTATATTGTTCATCACCCTTCAATGTTTATGGGCTAACACGCGGATAAATGGGCCTGTGTGTCATATCTTCTGAGCCTTAAAACTATCTAACATAATTTAATAACTATTATAAACTTGAGGCTTCATCAGGTTATGTCTTACCAACTGTTATAGTTTATATCTAGATGTCCCCCCAAAGCCTCATGTGCTCATAGGTGGGGTTTTTCAGAGCTGGCTGGATCTAGGGCAGTGGGAGCAAACCTATGGCCTGCATACAGCAGCTGGCTATTTGTTATCACTGAGATCTCTCAAATGCCCCAAATCACTGATCTAGATGTGTGGTATTGGGATTAAGAGTGTATGGTACTAAATTAGTCCACTGGTTGATTTAGCATAGTTCTGGGTATGGGGGGCATCACTCAAAAGACTGATAAGCTGGATGGGATAAAAGGGAAAGAGAAGCATGCTGCTTGCTACTTGATGTCTTCTGCTTACCACGCCATGAACTGTTTCTTCCCTGTGAGGTCATGCTGCCCTGTATTGGAACCAGCTGACTATGGAATGAATCCTCCAAAACTGTGAGCTGAAATAAAGCTTTCTTACTTTATTTATTTTTTTTTAATTTATTTTATTTATTTTTTTTTTTGCGGCACCGGGGATTGAACTCACAACCTCGCACCTGCCAGACAGGCGCGTAAGCCATTGAGCCAAACTCCTGGCCCTAGTTTTTTGAGGCAAGGTTGCACTATGTAGCTCAGGCTGGCCTTGCTCATGTTGTAGCCCATGCTGGCCTCGAACTCACAATGCTCCGCATACCTCAGCCTCTCAAGTGCTGGGATTAAAGGCCTGCGCCACCACGCCCAGCTAGCTTTCTTCCTTTAACTCTGAGTGTTGGGTATTTTGTCTCAGTCATGAGAAAAGCAACTAAGACATCTTTTTTTGGCAAAAGTATTACATATTTTAAACTTTCCTGACTTTCCATTACCCATCAAGCATTGCTTAACTCAGTGTGAAATTCAAAGTCCCGTACTCCAGCACTATACTAGACTGCTGTCCTCAACCACAGTAATTACACTGCATTTTCCAAACTCGCTGCATACTTTTGTCCCTCCCAAATATTTTACTGGTTTTCTATGCAATTCTAGATGACACACACCTATGTATTCTGCAAAGCCTACCCTATCTACTCTTCTGTGATACACTCCAAGAACCCACCACCACTCCTACTACAGTCTCCATCCCAATTTCCTCAGATGACAAATCCCTGTCTCCTATTTATTTATTTATTGAGATAGGGTCTTGCAAGCAGTTCAGGCTGGCCTTGACCTCACTATGTAGCCTACGCTGGCCTCTCATGGCAATCCTCCTGCCTCAGCCTCCTGAGTGCTGGGATTACAGGCATGTGTCACCATAGCCGAACCCTATCTGCATTTGACACTATTATTAAAGTATTTCTCACAGATATTATTTTTCTGTGTGCTCCTTTATGAAACTTTCTGATAATCCTATATGCCAAACTGAAGCACTCTATACACTGCCCAATTCAGAACCTGGTATGTATTTTCCTCCAGTAATTAACAGAAACCAGACCTGTCTATCGATGTAACTACCACCCTGTTAGGCCCTGTATTCCTTGAGAATATCAACTTAGGCATCACTGCTTTCCCAGACCTGAGCTCAGACTTGATACACAGCAGCTGTTCAATAAATGTCATTAAATTAATAAATAAAACACAATTGCTTCCAGCCAAATCATAAAAAAAAATATATACCCAGTTCTCAGCTAAGATAGATGCCTCCTTCCTCTTCCAGGACAATACAATGACAAGATCAGATATGCGGCAGATGAGGGAGCCTTCAGGATCTGAGGATGCTGTCTGTGGAGGAAGCAAGCTTCCAGCAAAGGCCCTTTAAATACTGAGCAATTCGCTCACATTCAGTCCAGGATGCTTATTTACATAGCAGTGGCTGCTGCTTACGAGGAACACTCTGCTAACAGTCAGTAAGAAAGGCCAATACAGCCACTTCCTCCTCACCTCCGGTATGTGAGAGACACGTATGTTTTCACTTAAACATTTCTTTAGAGAACAGTTGATTGGGAAAATAGGAGCTACATGTATTATTAAAATCAATTAATTGCACAAAAGATTTAATACAGTATTTAACAAGAAGTATATAAAGTAGAATTAATGTGGCACAACATTAAAAACAACTGTGTTCTAATTTGCCTAATGTGTATCTCAAGAAAATATGCATCTGCACATATACATGCTATAGGGTAATCCATCTGGGCTCATGGTTTAACTTATATGTGGCACAATTAAGGACTGCAAAATGAAGAGACTGGGATATAAAAGTCTGTTGCATCTATAAATAGATGTGAGAAGGATCACAGAGCACAACCAATTCAGCAAGCGCATGCTGAGATACCAGGAAATACACAAGACACAGTGGCATAATGTAGTGCCCCATAATATACTCAAAGAAATTAGCAAAAATAAATAAGGACATCATTGAATTTGTCATAAAAACGTTACATAAATGTAATATGAGTTTTCTAGAAAAGCAACTATCTTTAACAGATTTCAATACTATTTCTACTCATTACATGGCGGTAAAAAGAAATTTTTATTTTTTTTGAACCGGGGATCGAACTCATGACCTCGCACTTACCAGGCAAGTGCTTGAGCCGCTGAGCTAAATCCCCGGCCTAAAAAGAAAATTTTTAATAAAATGTGCCTCAAGTTAAAAAATATTTTGAGATTCTAACTTAAAAAATAAGCATTTTACTATATTTTGTCACTAAAACAATCAACTCGTAATAATTACACAGTATCTAAAACACATATGCTTAGAGTTACAGATAACATATTTAATATTGTTTATAACAGTCCTAGATTTTCTTGGGTTCTATCTCCGTTTTCTCATAGCAAAACCATTTATACTCAACAGAACATAGGACAAATAAAAGCCATTATATTAAAAATAACATTTATCAGAGAGCGAAAAGGTAACAAAGATTTCCGTTGGCTAAAAGTTAGAAGCTTCTGAACTCTATCCTATAATCTAAATAACAATTTGAAGAATGAATGCAAGAATACAAAGATATTCAGAGGATGCTATCTCTCATTTATTTTTTAAGTGGTGAACAAAATATCATAACCCCATTTCATACAGATGGTTCTACCATATTTGTGTTTTTGACCACATTGGATCACAGACTATCTTAAGTTGTTTTAGAAAGTAAACTGATATTCACAACAAACTTTCTAATTAAGACTATTTTTTAAAAAGTATTTTAAAATCTTTAAAAAAGTTGTATTTTACTGAAAATTGTCTATTATTTTGCATGCTCTTAAAGGATTATTTACCTGCAGATAGCTGGAAAGCATTCTTGAAGACCTTTCTTTTTAACTAAAGATCCTTCAAGGCAGTACATAATGATGTCCATAACCTTTGACAGAAAAGACAGAACCTAAGGTTATTTTCTAATGCTTTATTTTCTAAAATTAATTACACTAGGCCTTGTTTGCCCACAAAAATTCTACACAATTTGATTTTAGTATTTACTTAAAATAAAACAAAAGCAATTCTAAATATCTGTATAATACACACTGTTCTTTGCCTTATCTGTGAGGGAATTTAAAAACAATGCAGTAAAACAATGAGAACATGGGGCCAAGGAGATAGTTCAGTGGTGCAATGCTGCCTGGCAAAAGTAAGGTCCTGAGTTCGATTTCCAGTACCCACACACAAAATAATAACAACAATAATAAGAAGAAGAACAAGAACAAACTTGTTTACTTTGAAGTCAATTCATGCTTTTGTACTGAATAGCTAGCTTTTAGTCAAGACACATTATACATCTTGTTTATTTATGATGAACATTGTCAAAGAGAACACAATCCTTAGGAAATATGCTAATGCAGACCAATTCCATGTGAACAGTGAATGAACAGTGATCATTTTGATTTTTGAGAAAATTTAACCAAGCCCTTCCTCCAGAAATCAAACAAGAATTAACTCATTTTATTTCTCTTTTTCTCTCTCTGTCTCATTCACTCACCATTTTCTCTCTCCCTATCTTTTAGAGATACTGGAAATGAAAATGCCATGTCATATTAACACTACAATATTTAATTTAGGGTCCTGATATATCATTTAAAGCAGGTTATTCTTACCTCTACAAGAAGATCCACAACATCCGTAGGCATCTTTTCAATGAGAATTTCAATGACTCTCAGAATCTCCCCTTTAGCTCGGGCAAGAGTTGTAGTGTGCATATTCTGCTGTGATTGGGTATTTGCTGCAAGAGCTGTGTGTCTGTGTACCTATAAAAACATTTCCATGCATTAGCTATGATTGCCACTGATAGATTTTTAAATTTCTAGCCACTGGCTTATTTTTCACTGAATAGGAAAAATGGCAAATCACTGAGGTACATTAGAAAATGCTTTTGATCACAAAAAAGTATTAAGTATAATAACAGTATATATTGTCTAACAAAATTCTATACATTCCTGAGTCCTATATGAGATCTTAACATACTATTAATGTAATATTTTAAAAAGACAGACTGAAGATTTGTGAATTCAGCATATCTGGCACCAAAGTATAAGTAGTAGTCAGGAGATGTCCAGGAAGTTTAAGGGTGATCCTTGATCTCAAATAATAATGATAAATGATACTCATATAGTATTCAGTGTATCCCAGACACTATCCTAAGTTCTTTGTACCCAGTTGGGAAGTTCAGATGAACATGCCACTGATAATGACGAGCATGGTAAATAACAGAAGTTTGGTGTGATTTTTCCAACACAAATTGTAAGCTCCACAAGGATAAGATATGGAATAGTGACAGTAGTAAAAAATACTTTAGTATATTACTCAGATAATCTAAGAAAACAAATTAAAAGACAAAACTTTTTTGTAAAAGGCAGTAAGATGGTTATATTAAAGTATTTTAAAATATCTTTGGAAACAAAAGCTGGAGTAGAATGAGTCCAAAGCATGGGTCTTCTAAAAGGTCATATAAAAATACTTACATACAAATGGTGTAAATTAAGTTCAAAAACGTAAGGACCTATCAGACTAATGTAGGGCTTATTTAGTATAGTCTGTGTATATTCCATGGATGAAAAAACTGGTAAAAGTTTTCCAAAGCTAGTAAAATTATTCATTTACTCATATACTATAGAAGTAGATAGATAGATAAATAGATAGATATCTTGCATATACATACATAAATATGTCTGTATATGCATATATATTTAGTCCCATTTATATGTATATTGATTCAAATATAGTGGAACCTTCCTATCACACTATGCACCATTAGAAAAGCATACACTTCTAGTCCATAAATTTATTTTAGAAGTGAATTCAAAGTTCCACTGCTTCACAATCACCTATACAAACTGCTATTAGGACCTCTTTCCTCCCTTCTGGCTAACTTCACATCACAAATATTTATGGCATGCTTATTAAGGATAGCTCTGGGGCAGATATAGGCCCAATAGGTTTCAGGTTATCAGAGTAGACTCAGAGGTATTTATTTAGTATTTTAAAAATTCATCATAGCTACAGGAAAAACAACTCAGACAGAGTGCATACCCTGCGGACACCAAGTCTGCCCATTATTCATGCTGAAATGGAATAAACTGTAAAAAAATTTAGGAGAACATCTCCTTTCCTTTTTCTCCCACTACTAAGAGGTATAGGAAAGATTCTATAATTGCTTCATTGTTCTTTACTAGCTTTTCAGTTAGATGTGGGCAATTAGTTAGACACTAAGAATGTGGGAATCAATTGGCATTCAAGTTTTTATCTGTGACAGTAATAGGAAAAACAATTAGAAAGTTTATGACTTACATTTTGTTTTTAATGACTTACATTTTTTGTTTACAGTTGGAGAGCCAGTGCTAAATAAGCTTAGTTTTGATTACAGGTAGGTACTTACACTTGAAAAATGTGAATATCTTTAATATGTTTTATTTTGTATAAGCCCATTATATTTCAGGATGAGAAACTACTGTCAAATATTTATAAGAATGGAGAGGAGAAATGAGCAAAAAAGCACAAGTAATGAATGTGCACCTGGATTCGATGTTAAGCACAAAGGCATGAGTATTCATTTTAGTACTAAATTATTAATTTGCTTTGTTTTAGAAGAAACTGGAAGGATGAGTACAAACCCCCAGTTTACAACATCAAAATAATTCCCTAAATGAGAAGATGGAACTCACTGAGAAGTTCCGCTCACCTCCTTGGCTATGGTGGTGATGAAGGCGGGTGGTCTGGCAGTGGCAATGAGGGACAGGGCATGCCTTGCAGATCGGGCGGAGTCAGCTGCAGGGCTCAGAGGCAGCCCCATTGTGATGCTAAGCAGGGATCAGAAAAAAAGGAAAAAAGAAAAGAAGCATTAGAAATATAGACTGAAAAGATTAGACACAGCTTATAATGTCAGTTCAAGGTCAATGGGAGCACTCAAACAGTTAGAATATAATGGACTGGCAACAATGAGCAGTGATTAGGAGTCAGGGTGTTCTGGCATCAAATACAAAATCGAATAATTAACCGTGAAGATTGAAAACAGTATGTGCATCTGTCCAAACTGTTAAAAACGCCTTGTTAACAAATTATCAAGAACTAGTACTGAATACATATCACAAAGCTCAGAAAAACTCAAGAACAAATATCATGCTGGGTATTTTCAAATTTTGTCCTAAAAAAATTAAAGATAATAATTTGTTTACAAGGCCATATTAAAAGATTATATTTAAGGGTATATACATGAAAGGAAGCAAAATTCATTACTATCTATAAAATTATCTAAAGAACTGAGAATGGCAAAGTTAATTCTAGCTTACATTATTTTTAGTTTGAAATATCCTTAGTACTGCTAGTACCTTTAAAACCAATCTACTAACTGACAGTTTTCCTGACATTGAATATTGATGTAAAAAATTAACTGATAATAATTCTCATTGTATAAAGAACAGACTGCATGACACTGCCTAGGCTTTATATAAGACTATACACACTGAAATAAATCACACAAGGGTGCTGAAAGAGTGATGTGCATTAACTCTACCACAGACAAAAAATGATAGTTTTATTTCTAAGCTTACTTTATATTATATATGAACCACTGTGAAAAGAATTGACTTTTAATTAAATGCAGCATATAGCTACATGTTAACTGTATACATGTAATTCTGTTATTCAGTATGGATCCAGTTACAGTTTCTGTAGTTACATAATTTTTATATTTAAATATGCATATTGAGGTATATTCAGTTTTTTCCTACTCCTATTAAATGTAGTTGCTTTATATGCAAACTGGATTATATTTACTAAAAATTCTCAAAATGTTAAAAAGTATCGCTATAATAGATCTATAAATCATTATTTTACCTTTTAGCTAAAAATAAAGATGCGTGACAGAGGTATTCTCAGTCACGGTTAAAGGAGGTAAGCTGATTAGAGAAGGTTCTGCTTATAACTTTTTGTGACTGTTATACTAAACTCTGATAATATCTGCCTGTCTTTTCTTCAAATTGAGGGTATATACAAAGCAGGTACTCAGTAAAAAAGCAGGGAATCTTCCTTTGATATTTACCAATAAAAAGAAAAGTGTGAGCAGAGAGCATAAACGCATATTGAACAACAAACACATACAATGCAAGTCTCCTCTATAGAAAAGCCTCATGCCTTTGGGTTCTGGCAGTGGCTGGAATGAGGTGTGCAGCAGAATGGATAGCAGATTCTTTTTTGGAGTACTTTTTGATACTGCAAATTTAGTAATGGAAATGTTCACTGCGTGACAGTGCTGAGCCTGGACTGCTTAATAATTATTGCAAAATTTAGATCACATATCCATATTTTAGGTCAAGTTGTTAAAAACTCAAGAGTTAATTGAGCTTTTTCAATACTCAGTGATATTTCCTTTTTTTTCATCAATTTGGAGGAATAGGAGTTGATGATACTGAAAGGCTGGAACAAACCAAAATGATACATTATTTGAATAATTTTGAACCAATCTAAATAAAATTTTATAAGATCAATAAAATCACAGATTGCTGGAGCTGAGAAAGATTTCCCAGGCAACATCTCTGAAAAGCAGTCAACTAGGAAAAAGGGATGCCCATCTTCTGGGCAGCCCACGATACATCTAGAAGTAATGAAGAAAGAAGAAAGAAAAAAGAAAGATGAAAGAAGAAAGAAGAAGAAAAAAGCTGAACATGGGACCAAAGATTTAGAATTGAAACCAAGCTTTCCTGTGCTATTTCATGGTCTCCTGCATGTGCTCCAGAACATCCCTCTTGGGTGAATGAGACAACCATTTTAAAAATGAAAAATCATATCTAGAGAAGTTAAATGAGAGCTAAGGCAGCAGTGTTCTGTGGCCTTCATCTGTGCTTTAGCTTTATCACTGGGATGCATGAATAAGAAAAAAACCCCAGCATAAATAGGGTTCATTGAGGTACCAAACCCATGGTTTCAGGCATCTACTGGGGTCCTTGGAACGCACCCCTGAAGTTAAGGGGATGTGTTATGTCTCTCAGCAAAGCTAACCTTTAGAGAAAATTAACAAATTGGTAACATGACTGAGCTCAGCAGCTTTATATGAATGGTTAGATTGTATTCCTGAGAGAAGTTTCTGGTGGTATGCTGTAATCATCAGACTTAAATTGTTCTATTCAATATTAATAGTGGTTTGAATAAAGATACAGAATGTATTGAAATCAATTGGTACAGAAATAAAGTAAGGGAAAGCAAACATTTTAAGTAATAGAATTGAGATTCATGAAATCTTCAAAAAGATCAAATGCAGGTAAATAAGTCTTCTGTATGGGTACAAAAATGACTAACTTACAGATATGGAATAGGCAATACCTTACTAATCTGAACTTGTGAAATGCTGAGGGCAGTAAGTGAAACATAAATATGTATGCCAGCGATAATGTTGTCCAAAGAGCTGGCCTGGATCCAGATAAATATAAAAACATAGAAGGGGTCACTGAAGTACCTCATAGCTCTAGGTACCCATCTGTCATCCTTAGGTATGGATTACTTCCTGTGTGCTTAGAAGATAGGGTTTGGCTTGTGCAGTACAAAGTTACAACATCCTCCTGGAGTCCGGAGAAAGAGAAGTCCAGTCCACCCCAAGCTGTGTGCTACTGGGGGTTCCTGCAGGTGGAAACTAGAGTCCCACTCACATTAGCAGGATCCCAGCAAACTCATTACCCACTCTTAAGTTTTCACTCTATATGGGAGAAAAACGTCTAGCAGGAAGAGGAGAAAGAAAGTCGGGGAGAGACTGAGCAAATGAGCACCCTATATTATAGGTATATTACATGCTTCTTCTGAACAAAGATGTCTATCACAAAGAGCAGAGAAACAAAGGAAAATGAAACTAACTAGCAGAAGATCACTGGCTTCAAACTAAAGGCTTTGCCATTCACCATCCTGCTATCTCAGCAAAGGACTTCATGAATTTGGGAGAAATGGCAAACTTCTTATGGTAATGAAAGTAGTAAAGTTTGGTCCCAGGCATCAAAACCTGGAAAAGAAGCTGTGCAGCACTGTAGAAATGAAGCAAAGATATGTAAAAAATACTGTCCACTGACTTCAGTGAAAGCTGGAAAATCCCACAATTTGTAGAGGCATCAATGTCTACATTTGAGTGACCCCTTTTGTCATCCTCTGGCAGTCTCAAGACAGGATTAGAAAATGTAGACAGATCTGCTTGGAGGTCAGGGCTCCACAGTGAGCTGGAGGGTGTCAATGGTGCTAAGGTGGGAGGCCTGTGAGTGAGAATACTGCAAGGCTGCCTCTGCATGCTGAGCGCAGCATCAGAACAATCTTCCAACCACACCAACTGTATTTCATGGCTACACTTTCTAGAAATCTCCAGTGGTTCCCTATTACTTCTAAGAAAAAAGTCTAACTCCTTGGCTTGAGATTTGAAAAATCCTAAACTCTAAGGTCCTTTGTAATCTAGTTTCATTAATTTTCAGCTCAATTGTTTTAATACAAATGCTCCTGAACAAAGGCTATTTCCAAGGCTGATCTCTGAAATTCTGTTCCTTTATTCATTCTGAGGCTTTTCTAAGGCAGTTTCTCCATCCTTTTCCGCATCGGCATTCTCTTCCATCTCCTACACTTAAAATTCCTATCTTTCCTCCATGGCATTCTGCAATTGCTGTAGAACTCAATTATTTTCTACTGAAGCAAAAACAACCAACAACAAGACACATTTATTCTGGACCTTCAGTACTGAATCCTATTCTGTCAAGACTTGTGAATTTGCATTATGAACTCTATGCAGTACTTAATGATCATGTGTTCTAATCCTAAATATTCCCCCAAAGTGCTAGGATAGCCCTAGGACACAGTGGTACTTTAGGAGTTATGCACTAAATGAAGTCAACTGGCAAATTCAGTAGGAGGAGAAAAGTTCACTTAAGCCAGTTATTGGACTGAATTGACCCGGCAATGAAGTCAAAGTAATTGATCTGGTAGTCTCAACAGACAAAGTCTAATTCTACATGTAGTAATCTTTAAAGTTGACAGTGTGTGATTGTGTGTGTGATATATTTTAATGTGGGGTTCTACCTGAGTGATAAAAAATCATACTATGAGAGATTTGAAAGGAAAGGGCAGTCTGATTCTGAAATCTGTTTATAAATGCAGAACTCACTCTTTTCTTCTGATCCAGCTTATGTGGGTATTATGTAGATCATTCTTCCTACCAGCTTATAGGATGGGCCTGTGGTCTCAGTCTCTATTCTAAAAAATCTGACATGACAGGCTCTATATTTTACTCAACATTTCAGTGTACACATCCAATATGAAATACTAGAGATGAGAGATATTATAAATAAAAGACACAAATAGAAAAATAGTCCACTTAGGTTGAGCTCACTCTTCACATGACTGCTCATTAACCCTGTTCTAAGGCTTGCTCCATTGCAAAAAAAAGCACTTAAGAAGTTATATGTAAGAAGACTTTTGTTAAATTTCACCATCTAAAATTCTCTGTCAAATTAAAGAACACTATAAGACAGTATTCAGAAGAAAAATAAACTATTGTCTGTAAATCTTGGTCAACAGTAAAAGGATATTAAAAAAAGACCCATCGAAAACAAAGAAAACTAACATTATTTTGAAAATAAGTATTAGCTACCATCCTAACACTGGGACAAAATACCCAACACCTACAACTTACAGGAGGAGAGGATTATTTTGGCTTGTGATTTTAGACCATGGGTGCCTGACCTTCAGGCAGAAATGGCACGGTGGAAGAGCATGATGGATACTCAACCCACAGAGGAGGCTGGTCTACCCAGGACAGGGAGGAAGCACAGGAATAGGGAAGAATGAGGAACAAGAATATATCATCGCAGGTCATCTTCCCAGCAATCCACCCCCAACTAGGCCCCACCTCCTAACCGCAAGTCAGCTGCACTGCCCCATGACCCAATCACCTTCTAAACACAAGAGAGCCTGGGGGAACCTTGAAGACCTAAACCATAATATTATGTAGCATCTGAGATTTTTATCTTACCCCTTCCTGGTAAAACAAGTTTGTTAGTATTTGTCCTCAATTTAATAAGAAACCTTTAATTTCTTTGTCTTGGTTGGACCCTAATTTCCCAACTCACAGGTGATACTCATTTCCTAAATCTAAAGGCAGAAATTCTTCTTCCTCCAAATGCAGATCTTATAGACCTATTTCCTATATGCATATGTACTGTACTTACTGTGAACAAAAACTATGCTAACATGGTTTACTTAAATGAATTTCTCAGATTATATACTTTCTATTATAAATAAATTTAAGGGGAACAGGAAGATTCTGTATACAGAATCTTAAAGCATGTGTGTATTTGTAAGATATGCTCTTTTCTTCTCATTCCTCAAATTAAAAACATACTGTTGAGATATGAACTAAAATGTCAAATCTTTTTCTTTAATTCTATACAGTTCAAAAAGAATCTTTCTAACGTATGGGACTTATCTACATGCTATTGAAGCATGTATGGTTTCCAGCAACTACTGTATATGTTTCTCCTTTAATGTTTGGCAAGCTGTAATGATCCCTTAAAAGCAATAGGCTTTCTGTAATTCACTAATGTCCTTAAACTGTGGTAGTTCCTAATGAGAAACCAGCTCAGTCAGCAGCTGGGCCAGCACTGCTCCACTGTTGTCCTGCACCATGCAATAGGCGAATACAATAAAAATCCCAAACTCCAGTGAAGACAAATAAAAGTCTACCTTCTCAATTGCACAAGACTTTTTTTCCACATTTATTTATTTATTTTTGATAATGGGACTTGAACTCACGACCTCACGCTTGCCATTCAGGTGTTGTGCTGCTGAGCTATATCCCCAGCCCTGTCTCTGCATTTATAAAGTAGTATTTTCTATTGTTTTTAATGTCTTATCAATGTGTAGATAAAACAAATTTTACATTTATAATAATGATAGTACTATATGTTTTTATTTTTCTTGCATTTAGCTGGGGATTGTACAATCTAGGATTGCAAGGGAGTGCAACCTCAATTTTCCATTAAATAGTCCATCATGCTCATCCTCATTCATTTAAAACACTCGGGAGGCTGAGGTAGGAGGAGCGTTATGAGTTCGAGGCCAGCCTGGGCTACAATGCGAGCGTAAGGCCGGGCTGAGCTACACAGTGTGACCCTGCCTCAAAAAAAACCAGGGCTGGGAGTTTGGCTCAGTGGCTTAAGCGCCTGCCCTGGCAGGTGTGAGGTTATGAGTTCAATCCCCAGTACCGCAAAAACAAAAAAACAAAAAAACAAAAAAAAACCTCTTACATAAAATGGTACATGTGGCCACTTACCATACAAAGAGTTGCATAAGAACACGGCATAAGAGCAACGAAATGCGAGTTAATTGGGAGACCTGAGTAATAGTCTCAGCCCTTAGAATGCAAGTGTAGGGCACATTGTATAATCCCTCCAAACCTTCTTTGTACTCAATACCATATTGAAGGCAATGAATCAGATGCTGTGGAAGGAGATTTGCATCTCTAAAAGTCTATGGATTCGTTAAAAGTTTATTGCATGCGAATCACTTTCTAGGAACTGTAAATACACAAGAATGAATACATACTTCAGGCAGAAGCATTCGAAGAGTTTCCTGATTTTTATACATGGCTTTTATTTTTAGAAGGTACAAAATCTTTGATGAAAACTATTTCATTAAATATACTAAAAAATCTGAATGTACTCCAAAAATTCCGACTTGACTACTTTTATGTCCTCTGAATAAATTGTTTTTAATTCTAGAGATGTTAAGATTTTGAATGCAAGAAACACAGTGTTAGAAGCACTGGCTTTTTGAATCAGCTAGACCTGGGTTTAGATCCTATGTTTTGCATGAACTGCAACGTTATTGTGAACAATGCACCACTTCTCATCTGCAAAATGGGAGTAATCATTCCTGTTTTCTTGAGCTCCTGGGTATCTAGTTGAGCACACTGTAACTTGTATACCACAGATAGGGCAGGAAGCATTCAACAAGAGGGCTCTACTGAAAACCTCTATCTCATACTGCTTGGTAATTGTTAAGGGCTAAAAGCAAAGGGGAAAAAAAAAAAACCCTTGTAACATACTGTTTATATAGTAAAAGTATGAAGCAATTCTTCTCTAACCCTAATCCTATTCTCCAGAAATAAGAGGGAGGAAAATCATTAGTTTTAAATGGGAGCATCCCAGTGTAAATTTTACAGGGAATTAATGAATCACATTAGTTAAAAACAATTATTTACTTCTCATTCACCATCAGCTAAAGGCATTACTCACCCTCTGTGAGTACAACTGTATTCTCCCGCCTCTGCCCTTTCGTAAGTCCTTCCTTTTCCCTTCCTCCCCCTCATAAGCACTCAAAGAAAAAATGCAAATGGAACTCTTCTTGCTTACCTTCTAGTTACCCAGCTATGATTCATCCCACCAGGTCCCAAATGTCCACCCCAGCTACTCCCCATTCCCTTTGTATCATAGTGATCTTTAGGCAGAACTTATCTTTTCTGTTTCCTGGAGATGGAACCTTTGTTTAATTTTACTTTATAACTAACGACATCCTTTTCACATATTAGGTGCTCAAAAGTGCTTGCTTAATAAATACAGTTTAAAATTTGGCAAAATATCTGAGACTGGAAAACAACCATTGTTACTGTGATATTAGACATAAAATTACAAGTGCATTTCTGGCTTTTTAGATCTCTGAGCAGTCATCTTTCACAGGGCTGTAGGTACATGGAAGAGATGCAAAAGGCAACTCTGCTGTTATTTGTGTTCTCCAGAATGAGGCCTAAGCCAGCCGCCTGTCTCTGGGACCCATCCTCATAAACTCACGAGAATGGGAATAAAGTAGGAAACATTTTCTATGGTGGTGGGTTTTTTTTCTCTCTTTTTTTTTCTTTTTTGCTTTTTTGATAAACGTGAACTGAAATTTTAAAAAGCATGAGCCTAACATAAAAGCTTCTTCATGCAGCAAGCTTAACATCGCAGACAGAAGCAAGGCAGCTGAGGAGGGTTATTGTGTACACAGTAAATCAGGCACAACGAGGGGCAGCACAGCGGGGCACCACGAGGGTAAGATGCACACTTAACCCTCTGCACACGCCGCTGCTCCGTCTCTCCCCAGCGCAGCCCTCAGCAGCCTCTACTACTGTTTCAGGGATGTAACAGGCATTTTCAATCTAAATCTTGTTATAGATTAATAAGCAAACATTTTCTCGCTTATTATGCAATTTATCATGATGAAAATTACATTGGACTCCTCAAGGCTACATGCTGATACATTCATTTATTCAGAGCTACATACAGAAAGTCATACTAATCTTCATGACAGAAAGGATGTAATAGCAAGATTTAAATTACCTACTGAAAACTACAGTATTTGTGTCTGTGGGTATACTACATGTCGGTTACCACAGCAAGCACATCTTTATTTTGTTGATACAAGCTTAATGTAAATTTATTTTAAAATAATAAAACTGTAAGTAATAAAATAAAATAATTAAAATAAAAACTATTACTTCTCCTCCAAGGTAACAAAACAGAGTATATGCTATTGAAATTGTTTTTAGATTAGATCTGACAATAAGCTACACGATTAGATCAAGGCAAAATTTGGGGCAACCAAACATGTTAGATAGAGACTGCTCAGGATAAAACAGACAAGCTGTGGTAACAGCAGCAGCACCGTGGTCTCTGGAAGGCTCAAGTGGCAGCTGCAATCAGGGGAGGCCAAAGGTTGAAAATGTGCTTTGGAGCTTTGCATAAAGGCCACCTGCCTTGCACTCTTGGCACAAATTCAGGAGCTCACAATTTCTCCTAATCCTTACAGCCAACTAGGAACCATCCAGCCTCCCATATCTAGCAACTATCCCAGCCACCATTCTCCAAACTACTCAGTCTAGAAAAGGGACAGCTCTTGATCTGCTGAGCACCAGGGCCATAACAATGACACCTTGGATACTAGCACCACAAGATAACATCCATATAACCCTTAAGATACATTAGATACTCTTCTGAGCATTTAGCAGATATAAACTCATTTAGCATCAATCTTAATAGACAGATATTTTAGCCCCAAGCATACAGGTAGGGAGACACAGAGAGAGGTAAAGATCAGGAAGCAGGATGGCATTAAAGGAGGTAAGTGGGGAGGTTGTTGCCTAGGTTTGAAGTAAACACCCTCCTACCAATCAATTTTGGGACATGGACCAGGAATGCCCAGTCTGTAGGCAAAGCCTCCGCTTTTCACTTCACTCCTTCCTTGCTTTTCTAGTCTCTACTACCTGAGCACAGAGCAATCAGCAAACAGACCGCAGGCCCAAAGCATGCTGGGAGCCAAGGAAACTGTAGGGTATAAGAATGACAACGGTGAAGAAAAAAAGCACAGAACTCCAGTTTTTTTAAAAGGTTAACAATAACAAAACGTCATTCATGTTTTAGAAAATCAGAGTTGGTCACACTCTTATAAAGGGAAACATCATGAAACAGTTGGAAATATTCTATTTCATATCCCTCAATGACTATATGTTAATTAACAACAAAAACTTATGAGGAGGGTGAGGAAAAAATGCAACTCCCATATGCTGCTGGTGGGCATGTGACATGGTACGACCACTGTGAAAAATAGTTTGTTTGCGCCTCATTAAGTTAAACATCATTTACCATATGACCCAGTTATTTCCCTTTCAGACAGAAATGAAAACAGCTGGCCAGATATTTACACAAAGATGTTCACAGCAGTTCTAATCACAATAATCAAAAGGTAGAGACAACCTACATGCCTACCAAGAGATAAAGAATATGTAGTATAACCAAGGCATAGCATGTCAGTCATAAAAAGAAAGAAAGCAATGATATGGGTGTGTTATGTGAACACCAGGTAAGGAAAATGTCAGTCACAAAAGACCATGGGTTGCATGATTCCACGTAGGTGAAATATCCAGAACAGGCATACTCATACACAGAAAGCAGATCAATGGTGCGCAGGGCTGCTGGGAAGCAAAATGGAAAAAGACTGCTTAATGGATATGGGGTGTCTATTTGAGGTGATCACTGTTGGAAATTAGATAGTAGTGATGGTTGTGCAACACTGAATGTATTTAATGCCACTGAATTACACAAGTACTTATCAGAGATATTATGGTAAATTTTTTATTATGTGTATTATACAAAAAAAAAAAAAAAACTCTCCTAGGTATCAGGAGACGGACTTAAGCCAACACTAATCTCTGCCTCTACTGCCACCAGTAGCCCTGTCATTTTCCATCATATCTAGCCAGTTGGTTGCCACTTGTATTCTCATTTATTTCATTTTAGTAACACCTTCTGCTTCTCTTCCTCTTCCATTACCCTCTCATCACTGCTTCCCTGGCTCACTGAAACCTCCTTATGACTGGTATTTTACTGTAAGCAACTGAAACCTCAGCAAAGTTGATTTAAAAGTTAATCCAAGAGAGGAGCAGTACTTTCGCAAACTATATGGCCCATGTATTTAATTAGTAAAACGTTTCTGATGCTAGCTAGTAATATCTCAGGGTACAACAAACACAGTTTGAAAACTGTGTCACACACTGTTCACTGGGTCAGGGCTAAATCTCAATTGTGTGAAATTACAGAATATACTTCCTTTTCATTTTTCCTAACAAAATTTCAAATAATGAAATGATGTCTATTTTTTGTTTGTGAAACACAAATTTAAAAAAGCTAATCAATGATCTCCAACAAAGGGAGGGAAAGAGAGAAGAGTAACAAATTAAATTCACTGGAAATCACATACTTGGCAAGCTGTTTCTCAGCATCCGCACAAAGTTCAAGAAGCCCCATCAGAACTGCAGATACATCCATGTAAGGCTCCCAAACTGTGAATCCACGCCCGATCAGGTCAATGGCTGTTCTCCGGATAGTGCTGTGTGGAGGAAGTTTGGGACTTGGAGGTTGCAGCAGAAGAAATGTCAGTGCCTTGCCTAAAATTACAAAATAGAAAGCAGAATAGTAAAGTAATCACACTTTTGTGAATTTTTGCAGCATACTTTCAAACGATAAACAATTTACATTTCTTTAAAATTATAAAAGATCTTGAGTTTATTATTTGTTCCGCCAGGCACTTTTCGGAGAAAAGTAAGGCCCAAATATTTTATGGTATGTTTTAAAGTGTTTAATTACATAATAAATCCATGTAAGTTATCTTTAAATCCTATCAATGATCTTAAATTGCAAACAGTGTTCCTTCCTACTTGGCACTCTATAACATGGAGTGGAGATTAAAGGGGTATGGAAGCATGTGCCTGTAGTCTCAGCTACCTTGAAGGATGACGTAGGAGGATCCCTTGAGCCCAGGAGAACAAAGCCAGCCTGGGGAACATAGTGTTCCTCTATCTCAAACACAAAAAAAGTTTCAAATAATGAAATATATTTCTTAACCTTCCTGATGAATCTTATACAGTTCCATGTAAAACGCTTTCCATTAGTAACACTTCTCACTGTAGGCTACATTGGGTTGATGGACAGAGAAGGTAGGACGTGTAGTGTTAAAAAGTTTCCCTCCCTAGCAATCCATGCTCCTCCACATTCTGTAGTATGTACTGGCACATTGCAAAGATGACAAGTATGTGGTTATTTCTTTCTAATAGATTGTTCAACAAATTTTTAAGAGTACAACTTCTACATCTGATGCAGTGATCCAGGTTTTAATTAACGTATATTCTTTCATGCTGAAGATTATGCTCACAGATTGTATATGTCTAAAAGTGCCCATTTACTTCAAAAGGCATTTTCACATTCAGAAAAGGAAAACACAAAGGATTATGAAAAGCAGCGGTGGGCATGGTGGCACACACCTGCAATCCAAGCACTTGGGAGGCTGAGGCAGATGAATTGTGAGTTTGAGGCTGCTCCAGCATGGGCTACATAGTGAGTTTGAGACCAGCCTGAACTACATAATGAGACCCTGTCTCGAAACAAAAACAAAACAAACAAACCCCCCCCACTAAAACAAAACAAAAAACAAAACAAAACAAAAATAGCAAGTTGTAATTTAGAAGAGGCTTTTTGTTTTCGAAAAGAAAATATTTCAGAGGGAATTTGTATCTGTACATGATATATCTTGCTTCTTCTTTTTAAAATTTCCTAGGATGAATGTTATCATTATGTAATCTAAAATGCACCAAGAAAATAAAAATAAAATGCAAAAAAAAAAAAATCCAAAAAAACTCCCATCCAGTTCATACTAAGTAAGGGGACCATAGGTTTCAGGTTTAAAACACGTAGTTAACCAGCTTCCTAACTTTTAGGGGAGTGTCTGAGAAAGCTACTCACTGAGCCTCAGCTTCCTTCTCTATAAAATGCTGGTAATAACAGCCATCTCTCTGAAGAATCTGAGTGTGAAATGGGTTTATGCCTGTGGAATGCACTGCCAAGTGCCCAGCACATAGAGCTCAGAAGATGGCAAGTAGGGTTCATTATGGATAACATGATGAATTCGTCTGTTTTCCAAATTAAGAACATGATATACAAACTTTAATGTAATACATCCTACAAACAAAAGTATTTAGTCATCTTTGTCCTGTCATCAACTATTATGTGAGAATGTATGGAAAAAAAAGTGAAGAGAAGTGAAAGGTAGGCTAAGCCCAGAGAACGAGGATATATCCTGTAAATTTTTGGTTTTGATTTGCTTCTCAGTTATAGAACCCTTTAAGAATCTGTTGGAGCATTGTTTCTCTGGTGTGAGAAACTGAAAGTGTAAATAGGGACCAGAATGTGTATTAGGAATTGTGAGATAGGAAGACAATGTTCAAATGGGGAAGAGAAAACAGAGGAGGTAGGGGGAAAGGAAAGAAGGGAAAAAATTTTTTTAAAGTAAGAACATAAGGAAAAAAAGGAGGGCCGAGGATATAGCTCAGTGGCACAGTGCCTGCCTGGCAAGCACAAGGTCCTGACTTTGATTCTCAGTACCAAAAAAAAAAAAAAAGAAAAGAAAAGAAAAAGAAGAGAAAAAAATGGAAACAAAGCTTTTGTAAATGGGGAGGAGAAAAGGGGTTGAAAGGAGGGTATGAGAATGGGAAAAAAAAGAATTAAGTTATGTTATATACAGGTACAAGTTCTCTATGATGAATCTGATTATTATGTCTAAAATGTACCAGTAAAATCGGATTGAAAAAAAGCAATAATAATCTGTTTGAAGCCAACAGACCTTTCCCTAGAAAACTAAAGCCATAGACATAGCACAAAATTCTGGAGAAAAATTTCAAGAAAGCCATGTTCTTAGATTATCAACCGTTGCACTGGCTAAAAAGGTGCACAGAAAGACAAGCATGGGTGTGCATACCTGTAATCTCAGCACTCTGGGAGGCTGAAGCAGGATCATACACTTTTGCCCGAACTGGGCAATTTAATGGCTTAGTGAGACCTTGTCCCAATATAAAAAGTTCTTAAAAAGGGCTAGGGATGTAGCTCAGTGAGAAGGTCCTTTCATCCCCAGCACTACCACCACTACCGTAACAAAGAAACATATACATAAAGTCTTGAGGAAACACTCTGAAATGCATACGCTGATGTGTATTTATAAATTGTGCTCTCATATTTAACCATGAACTATTATAAAGAACCAAGTTTTCATGAAATTTAATAAACACCTTTTTAAAAAACTGATCCACTGCTCACTATTTTCTGTCAGCACTTATATATTCCTCATCAAATATATTTAAATATGAGGATTTCTATGCATTTCCATTTTCCTTAGTAGTCTACCAGCTCCTTAAGTGTAGAAGCCGTTTCACATAACTGCATATTTGTGCAGGGCTTTACATATACCATGGACTTAAAATAGAAACTAGATCTGCCTTTGCTGCATGCACATTTCTGATGTAGCTCCTTGCCCTGGTTTGTCAGAATGATGTTACAAAATGTCGAAAAAAATCTCCCACTTTCCTGTTTATTTGCCAGAAAGTTTTAAGAGCTGCAGAAAAACCTCAACTGCTGTTCTCTGTAGATCTCCTGAAGCACCAGCAACAATGGCTTCCAATCTAAGCGATAGGGCTCCCTGGAGGTGTATTCTTATAGCAAAGGGGAAGTAAAGTTTCCTAAGTACAATGTTTTATAGCATTTCAATCATCATTTTCCTTCACTGCACTCTACCATTTCAGTATTCGTTACAGGTAGGAGCATTATGGCAACGCTAGGGACCTTGCTGCTTTCTCAGGGCCTCCGAGGCAGGAACTCTAGGGGTAGCTTTCTCACTACTCTCACAGTTTTTTTCCTAAGTGCAAAAATAAACAGTAAGTGGCTGACTTCTTGGTATTTCTCATCACAGTTCTGATAAAACAGGAAAGGTGGCCTATAGGATATGATCACTTAGCTTCTGATGAAAAAACAGAAAAAAGGGATGAGCAAGGGCTCTCCAGAAGCCCCTGGCCTGCAGACTCCCCCAGAGTGCCTGCTGCTCCCCACAGTGTGACCCACGACTTGCGGTGAGGATGGTGTTTGGCAGGAAATACAATGTCTCTGCAGCACTGTTATCCAGGCCTTAAATCACTTTCTATTTCTCTCAAATGATCTCATAAGTAAAATTCTACTACAGCATCTCTCCTTCTTTAGTTCAAATGATGGTCTCCAGATAACACAGAGATCCCAACCATTCTGGCGGGGAAGTTTTTACAGCTCTGGCAGGCTATGTGGAGGGCAACAAAAGGAGAAAAGAGAAAAACAGACAGCTTCATGCTCAGGTTTTTAAACCTATTATTAGTAAGAGCATGCTTGTTTTGTGGAGGACCACCTGGAAGACTCTCCCTGAAAGAAGAGCAACTATCTCCATTTTGGTTAAACTTGGCCCTATCTCCATGTATTGACATGTACAGAGCTGGTTAGGCCATTTCTTTTTCCCTTCAATTTGCTTTAAGCAATGCAAACTGGGCTGGCTGAGGAGCTGATGTGCAATCTTTGAAGCAAGGCAACAGGTCATAGTTACCCCGCCCAATGACTCCCCAGATATGTGGTTGAACAGGGTGGGATGGAGAGCCATGCTCCACGCTGTCTCACTGTGACCAAGCCTCGAGATAAGAGGCTATGACTTCCCAGGGCAGAAAAGATTGTACATCAGAGCTGAAGCACTGCCCTAAAACATTAGATACTACCTCAGTTGTGTTATGCTGATTACTCTCTCTGCATATCTTTCCCTCTGCATATTGCAGAGATGATCGCAGGCCTCCTACCCGAGCCCAGCTCAAGGCACTCACATATTTCCCACCACTCTCACTGTCACTCATCCCTGAGCCACTCCTCTCATAAAGAATTAATAAAACCCTTGGTTGGGCCCTGGGTCGTGGCCTTTGTTCTGAGAAACCTTCATCCTGGCTGGACTTAGGATCCCTTGGCTCTCCAAAACTGTAAGTATGCCTTAGTGGCTTTATTCTCACCCTGGGTTGTGCTGGAAGTGGTAGATTGGAATTAACTTGCTAGAATTCCAATAACTTTCTTTTGGGACTATGAATATAAACTGAGATTGCGACAAGGACTGGGAAGGACTCTAGATGTTTTCTTTCTAATTAGCTGTTTTGCAACTATAAACACATACCAATGTTAAAATTCCACAAGTTTCTCTTTGACAACTTATTCCAAGTAATACATGTAACTAACAAGTCACAAGAATTTTTAGGTCAAATTTTTTTTATTTATAGCCATGCTGACAGGATGTGTATGACTTTATTGCTAACAGCAAAGACACCGAGATATTCTAAAGGAACAACTGAGAATGTATGAAATTTCATGTACTACTTCTTCATCAGATATTCTTTCAGCTGACTAAGCCTCTAAACAATGGTTGTATGATAAAAAAAGGGATAGCTACATCTTTCTCAACTTATTTTGTATTCTCTCCTTCAGGGATTTCTAACTTAGTTTCATACAACATAGATACTCTGCAAGGTGGACCAAAAAAAGGCAAAAGCACTAAAATAAAGATAACAATGGCATCTTCCCTACTGGTAGAAAAAATTCTCATGACAAAATGTTCTCATTTTCCTTAAACCTTTGCCACCTATTAAAAGTTATGTGTGTGTGTGTGTGTGTGTGTGTGTGTGTGTGTGTTTCATTTTGTTTTGAGTAACGGAGATTGAAGCAAAAGCCTCACGCCCTGGTTAAGCATAATAAGCTCTACCACTGAGCTATACTGTGACCCTGTTATGCTTTGTGTCTGGGTGTTCCCCCAAAGCTTCACGCAGTCATGGGGCAGGCTTCTTGAATATGTGACTGATTCCATGGTTCAATGTTGGGATTATGGGTGCAAGTACTACATCCACCTTAGGGTGGGTGGCCCACATATAAGGGACAGAAAGAGTCTTCTCTCACACTCCTCCTCTTTTGCTTTTCCTGTCTTTCACCAAGGTGAACTGTTGCCCTCTGCCATGTGCCGCCCTGCCTTGGACCTGGCTGATTAACCTCCAAAAACTGTGAGTTAAGTAAATATTTACTTCCTTAATTTTGGGCATCAGGTATTTTGTCTCAGCAATGAGAGAAAAGTAACCAACACAGGGACTAGCATGTGCAAGACCAGGAAATAATAGAGAAGATGGGAAGGATCAGGAAATATGCATACCTCCGTATAGTGGGATATTTTGTGTAGGGGTGGAAGGTGTTGGGCAAAGGTGATGAAATGTCACAGTAGGTAAGACACGGGGGAAGTTATTAGAGCCATGCTAAAAAGTCTGTCTTGGTTCTAACTTGGTTGCCTCAGGACGATGCCCAGCACAGCATCTACTATTAGGCGAAGAAGCATGAAGGACAAAAGGCTAAAAGACTATGTTCTGGTTAGTCCAGCTCCCTTGTAAAATGTGACTGCATTTGATTGATCAGAACAGTGCCATGTACTAATTCCCCGAGTCTCAAGGAGGGGTAGGGCATGTAGTTTGTTAGCTGGGCAGACTGCTATTTTCAACAAAACTAAAACTGTTCACATGGAAGGGGAGAACTGACTGGGAAGCTAGATAGCAATTTTTGCTGCATCTTTTCTGCTTATATTAGAATAAAATTTCACTTTTTACTTTTCTTCTCTTTTTTCATTATTTATTTAGGTATTTTGAGATAGGGTCTTACTTGTAGTTCAGACTGGTTTTCAACTCACTATGTGGCCTACAGGCTGGCCTCAAATTCATAGCAATCCCCTTGCCTCAGCTCCCACAGTGCTGGGATTATAGGTGTAGGCCACCACGCCTGGTTTCATTTCTTTCTTTCTTTTTTTTTTTTTTTTTTTTTTTGAGAGGGGGGACTTATCCTAGGGACCTACACATGCTAAGCACTGAGCTGCACTCCTCTTCACATTTCGTTTTATAACCATTACTATCCAGACATTTAACAAACAACAATATATTATCTTTTGGTATTTATTCTACCATTTAATGCTAATTTTTAAATTTTATTTACCTTTTTGATCTCATCAACAGACACATTCCTTGGGCAACATGAAATCTTAAGAAAACATTGAGTACTTAATATGATATCTGTTGCTTTGGCAAATACCGAAAATCATACTGTATGTATGCAGCGTAATTAACAAGATTATGCACAAATCAGAAATTTCCAAGAGTCTCCTATAAACCTGTCTTGATCTACAGTAAGGTTTTCATGGTTCTGTGGTACAATGGGAAAAGTATAAACAATGTAGTAAGTCTTTTTCATGAAAACCGATTTACTCAATTTATAGGAGTACCTATTCTAAGTAGAGTTCACTACTCTTTTGATGAGGTTATATTCTTATTACTCTTTTGGTGAATAAAAGGGATTTAAAATAAAATTATATATACAATGGCTCATAATATCCAAAAGATTATAAGTCATTGCCATTTGCAATAAAATTTACTGTACTGGGGAACTAGAAAGGTATCTTCTCTCGCTCTAAGAATCACTATTATGCCCTCCTGCTGGTCACTGACCCTTGACTGCAAGTGCCAAGAGGCTCCTAACTCATTTTATTATAGGATGGAACTCAGCACCACTTAGGTCAATCTAGGGCCATACTCAAGGTTAAATTATCAAATTATTGGTCTTTCTTTCCCATAAAATAGGTGCATAGTACAGTGACTGTGGTTGAACCACCACCTCTGTCTACCCAAATGTAAAAATGAACTACCAAAATGCAGACAGATTTAGAACAAAATCCTTTAAAAAGTAGAAAGCACTAAAAGCCAGCAAAGGATAAATCACAACTAACTTAGATCACTGGGCTGTTGAGAAATTAATTGTATTCTAACACAGTTAACAGTAAAAATAGTTTATATTTTAGTGCTATTTCATTTCATTTTAAATTTTTTAAAGATACCAACTTTAATTATACTGTTTTTGAAAAGTGCCACAGAGAGCAAAACCACAAGAAAACATTTATACTTTGTTCTAGCAGCAAAATGTTAAAAATATAAAAGGACCAGGTCAAAGATAGCAAGATAAATCCTAAGTAAGCCATGGTTTAAAAATGTGGCAGTATTATACTATGGTTAACTTGTTGCTTTGGCAAGATGAATACTACCTAATTATATACACTGACCAATAAAAAATATCAACGCTTAAAATTTTTGTAGTATCTGGCTAGTTATAATGGTCCTACAACCCATAACCCATAACAGTGCATGCCCGTGCGTGCATGCACGTGCACACACACACAGTTGTGCTCCAATGTTACGACTTAATTAACTTGTATTTTGGAGCATTTTATCCTTATCACAAAGTACAGACTCAATTTACTAATGCACATGACATTTCATTAACCCCAAAGAACTATAGGTAAATATTTCTATAAGCATCACATATAATTTTCATCACTGTTCATCTGATAATAAACGATATCTTTATATTGCTATTTCACTTTTCTCTTTCTTAAATGTCTTGTGCAAGAATGGGGACTGAACTTCTTCACCTTAGACAAGCAGAATAACATACTTCTTTATTCAATTAAAACACACAGCAGTGATTAATGCTGGGAACCAAGTGTCCAGCATGGGTTGGCTCAGGCCTTGTTCCATGCCTTATAGAGAATGCTGTCAGAGGAGGTGAAGGAGCCCATGGCACAGACGAGCTTGGGAACACATACTACTATATCCTGCAGTGCATGAACTGGAGAGGATCTGTGCCAGTTAGTGGAACAGTTCGTTGGGGTGAGTAAAGAGATGCTTCTGCCATTTGAAATCACGCCAGTAGCCCCTTCTATGTTCCTCCATCACCACAATGCAGAGCTCAGGCTTCGGATGAAGAAAGCAGTTGGATTCTTGCAAAGTTGCCTAGGCTGGCCTCACACTTAGGACCCTCTTGCTTTAGACTCCACATAACTGATTTTTAAAATATTGATAATGTATCCTGTAACGTGCTTTACTCATTAATTCATGTAGCGTTTTGCAGACTTGGATATCCTGTGCAGCTAATCACGTCAACTGCTGATAAAGACAATTTTGATTTGTGTGTGTGTGTGCGTGTTAAATGTTTTATTTAAAGGCTTTTAACCTGAAAAAGAAGGTCCATAAAAAGAGATTATACTACAATGACCAAGGCAGTATTCTACATGAAAAAGATCAAAACAAAACAAATTTATAAAGTAAAGGTATGGCACTGAACAAGGTACATGAAATTTAATGCAGGCTGCATATGCATAAAATGATGTGACAACTGGCTTATGCAAAATAAATTATTTCCTAAAACACCAAAATGCCAACCATTCTGACTGTAAACTGCCCTGTTCACCTGGTAAGTATTTTGAGAGAACTTCTATATGATACAAAAAGAACAGGCTTGACACTTAAAGATTGCAAAAAATAAAAATTAAAAAAAATAAATTCTTTATCCACAGGCACAAGCTGGGTATCTTAGAGTTTGCTAATTTCTGTGTGCTGGTTTCCTCATTTATAAAATAAAAATCATAGTCTAATTGTGCAATTAACTATACCTACTTCCTATTGCTGTTGTTCTGGTAAAAATGTATACTCAAAATTCCTAGAATAATTCATGGATATTAAACAAAAGCATTTTAATCCTTAAAAAAAACTACAAAAAACAGAACACAAAAACGTATTTGTAATGCTTATCCACGTAAAATACACACAGTAAATCTTACTACTTAAAAATTTTAAAAACGAAAGGCTACTGTGAATAAAAATTAAAACCTCATCAAAGAAAAATGCTCATCGTTTGTATATCATTGGTAGAAAACTGTTGAGGAGGACAAGGAAGACATCTAACAAAGTTATTCATTTAAAATTTGTTCAAAAATGCTCATAATGTTGTAAATTGTTACTCATACCATCTTAAATTCTACTATGAATACGCTTTCTACTATTTAACTGGAGGACAAAAGAATAACTTGAAGAAAGTATATCTCAAAATGAGATCTAAAGACTCAAAAGAATTCTAATGTGGGCTCAGTAATGAATATTTTAAACAAATGCACTATTGTAATTATTCTACCTTTGGAAATGCCCTATGGGAAAGAACAACACTTAAAACAAGATCATGAACACTATTTCTGATGTGACAGAATTCTTTATAAGTTTATGTTGTGAATACTACTTTTTGTTTTAAAACAAACTCCAGGTATTAAGTGAAATGTATACACTTTGCAAATGAACATGTGAATGCATATAAACATTTTTCTTTGATGCTTTCATTACTTTAAAACTTAGTTATTCGAAAAAAAGTACAACATACGACTACCAGCTTTGGAAAAGTTACATTTCTAATGAAATGGGACATCCAAAAACAATAATAATAATAATTATTAAATGCCCACAAATTTTAAATTATTCTAAATTTAAAATTAAATAGTATACTTTAAATTTTACTAAGATTGTACCGCTGAAACTTATTTAGATGGTGATGCTTACTTTTCAAACCTTTTGCATAAAAAATGGTACTAAAATAGAGGGATGCTATATCTAGCAATTCTTGAAATGTTAAATTGCAGGGGGTCAGGCGTGGTGGTGCAAGCCTTTAATCCCAGCACTCAGGGGGCTGAGGTAGGCGGAGCGTTGTGAGTTTGAGGCCAGCTTGGGCCACAATGCGAGCACAAGGCTGGCCTGAGCTACATAGTGCGACCCTGCCTCAAAAAATCCAGGGCTGGGAGTTTGGCTCAGTGGCTTAAGTACCTGTCTGGTAGGTGTGAGGCTGTGAGTTCAATCCCCAGTGCCACCAAAAAAAAAAAGAAAAAATGTTACATTGCTAGCCACTAACTTCAATAAAAATAATTTGAATAACTCTGCCCCTGAAATGAATTCTACTATGTACTTTAAGTGTTAACCTACTAAAAAAAAAAAAAAAAAAAAACCTAAAAGCTAGAATAATAATGTATTTTCTGCATATATTCAAAACTATTATTAATTTTTGGGTTTTCCTGAAGACCATATAAACTAGGCCCAAAAGTACAGGTAATATGGTTTAGAGAGAAACAAACATAGGTAAGAGATTCTACTTAAAAGACAAGTTATTGTCCTGAATTGCAAAGAACAAGAAAACTATTACCCATTCTGTCTGTACTCAACAAATGGAATGTGTTTATAAATTTGCTTAATAAACAATTACCTTGTCATTTTTTAGGTCAAATCATAAATAGCAATTTTATCAACAAAAAATTCAATATTTTCTATTATAGACTGTAAGAATCAAGTATTACATCCAAGTATAAGTACAAAACAGAAATTTAAAATAGTTTCTAGACAATTATGAAATGGTTAATTGAATCCAGGTTGGTAACAAGTTTTTCCATGCATTACACGGCAACATAAGCTGAATGCACAGATCAGATCCGTTCTTCTTCATACATTGAAAATGACTGATTTACTCAAAACTTGAAAATTTGCATCCATCAATCTTTACTACATCATCATTATCATCTGGAGTGAGCTGGACAGGTTCACTAGTAAACTGAGAAAGTTGTCCAAACCAAATTCTCCAGAAATAATTGGTTTAAAGGGCGGTACCAACTGCTTTTGCTCCATCATGTCCCAGTCAATATTTCAAAAGGATGGGTGCTCCTAAGTATCAGCAAATCCTGTTTGAGGATAACAACCCAATCATTCTTTTGGGTTCTTGTTAAAAAAGAACTCTCCAGTACACTTGCAGCTTTTACAGATAGGCAACACGGTATGTGAACTTTTCTTTCCAAAATAATTTGCAAGAGATAACTGGCTGATTTTTGATCAGGGTTATCAGAGCTCTTAACCATATGAAATGGAGACTCTCCAACCATCATCTCGTACATTAGTGCCCCGAGAGCCCACCAGCCCACAATGAAACCATAACCTTCACTTCTGGAACAGAATTTCTAGAGGAAAGATAATTAGGAGACAGAAAAGTGCTGATTGTATCTCCTGGATGCAGTCCTTCCTTACACACACAATAGTTAGTGAGTTTAATGCGCACTTCTGTGTCTAGTAATAAATTATCCAATTTCAAATTTCTATAAAGCATCCCTCCAAGGAGATGGAAGTCTCAAAAGGTGTTGTCATAGAGATAATTGAATCCTAAACTGATTTCTACAGAGTAAAACCTGGCATGCTTCTTAGGAAGTATTCTTCATTGCTGCATATGAAACATTAGATTTCTTAGATCATTAGATTGGCATAGCCTAGAACAAAGAACAGTCTGCTTTCTGTCTGAAAGCAAGAATGCAGTCCAACAAGAAAAGGATGGTTATATGCCTGCCCCAAAACACGCTTCTCTGTCTGTTCCCAATCAATGCTAAAAAGTTCTTTTTTCACAACTTTCACCACATAAATATGACTTTTTAAAAATCTAACCAACAATACTTTTGCACAAGTTCCTCTCCCTATCACCCAGAGCAAACAGAAGTCCTGAAGACCTAAACTGGAGGAAGCTTTGACACTTTCCCCAGTGTTCACTGCCTCCTTGTCTTCACCAACTTGATCTGACCTCTGCTGACTTGAGATTATTGTCTGTGCAGAGTCTGAAATCATGAATGATCGATCCATTGGCATCAAGGGTTCTGGTTGCAGGGAATGCTGCCCACATTCAATTGTGACAAGTCTGTGGCACTTCTTATGAACCAAGAGTTTACAGTTGATACACTTGGCATCCAAGTTTCCCTATTTGGTTGACAGCACACCTGCTGCACAATGGGTGTGCCTGCTGAAATGTTTGGCTTGAAACATATGGCCCTTTGCACAATAAAGCTTTCTCCAGAGGTGTGTACCTCTGTGGTACATGGACTTATCTTCTGGACAAGGTATTTTAGGATGTTTTTGGATACAAGGTGATGCATAAATTAAGAGTTCAGAATTCTTATTTAGCTCAGAAAGCCTAAAGGCTTCTTCTAATTCCAAATGAGGTGATATAGTATATGGGTCTCCTTCCTCGTCTACCCATTTCATGATGAAAACCTGTTTTCTGTCAAAAGACCACATCTCAAACTTCATTCTAAAGGCCCTCGAAGGAGACAGAAGTCTCAAAGGTGTTGTCATGATATCTCTTCTCATAATCAGGGCCTGTCAGGCAGAGGTGTGGGTTGTGGAGGTGTTTGGGACAAAGGGACCAAAGCAGGGTTGGCTGCCCAGAAAAACTCGCATGAAGGTCTCCACAAGCTAGTGTGGCCTGACTGCCTGCACACACTGGTTGGATCTCGGCATAGCTCCCTGGAAGTGATTTCCAGTGGTTGCTAGGGCTAGGTGGGTGCAAACTGGGCTTCTCAGAGTTTCTTGGGGACTGGTGACTGTGACTTTGTTCTCCCACTCTGGACTTCTTTGGCGCTCTAGGTTTTTTGTGCCCAACTCTGGGGAGACCTGCCCAGAAATACTGGGAGTCTCTGGGCCTAGCAAGACTTGCCCTGGGATCTTTTGCTGTTTGGTACCACTAATATCTGGGCTTAGGGAGACTTCACATGAGTACCTTGGTTTTATTACATCAGTTGTGGTCAGTCCTGGGGAGACCTTCCCTGGGGTGTCTCGGACAGTTGGGTGGCTCCTGCATGGTGGCCAGCAGCATCTGAATGGAGTCAACCATCTCAGTTTTCCACATAGACTTTCCCTGCTTGGGGCCACGAGGCTGTGGCCTCTCAAAGTGGGGAAACAGCTCAGCATGCTTGCTGTGGACTGTCCCCAGCCAAGTGAGGTCGAGAGACTGCTGTTACACATTGTGATGCCTGGGGATGAAGAATCCAAGTTCTGTTTGGACATGTTGCCAAGGAAGTGAGGTCGTGTCTTAGGGTTTCACAACCAGGGTCCTCCCTCTAATAAGAAAACCCTAAGTAAATCAGTGGCTATTTACACACACACACACACACACACACACACACACACACACACCAGTTACATACCCTAACAGAACATTAGAGTTGCCTTACATCAAATTTCTCACAACTGATTTCTCAACTCTTACTAAGACATGAACATGAATTATGTAGTTTTTTTTTTAAGCCCTAATTTCTTTTTGTACAGAGTGGCACTATATAAGACCCTTTTAAAAGCTATAACATAAGTGACATTTTTTCCAGTTTCCCATTTGTAATTTTTAATTCCTTTTTATTATTATTTGCCTAAGTTTTCCCACCTGTGCTTCTCTGAAAGCCTGAAGACCAAACAGGAATCCGGTAGTTACCCACAGGCAGTTTCATAAGCCTAGTACCTAATACTCCAGCAGGCAGCAGGCACTAGGTAATTACAGAGGCCAAAGAATGGGAAGGTGAGACAACCACGATGGTATAAGGCAAGGAAAAAAGCCTTGATCTTGGAGCTCCTGCTTGCCAGAAGCCAGGAACTTGGATTTTAAGGCAACCAATGCTGATGGGAAACCATTAGCACAAAGAGTCTTAAAAATTAGACACTAAAACAAAAGCCAAAGCCAGAGCCAAACCATGCTAATCAAAGGAAAGTGTAATTTTCCTACTAGAACTTTTATAAAACTATAGCATTTCAGAGAATTATCCAGAGCCCTTCAAGATTATTCTTATCTACTATACTGCTGATAGAAAATAGGCCTAACCATTTTCTTGGGCTTTGGTCACTCCTATGCCAGTCAACATGCCTGTTTATGACAATCTCATTCCTCACACTTAAAAGAAAACCATGAATAAAGAAACAGCTACTAGCCATTCTTGGCTCTGAATAGTAGAGAAAGGAAAAATGGTCATATTAAAAAAATACTTTAATTAATAGCTCTATTACAAGGAAATTCCTATGGGACAACATATTATATGCATTTTAAACCAAATGAATTTATGATGATTTATATCATTACAATGAGTGCAAAATGAATTAATAATGATTGGCCACTTATTTCAAAGTGTAACTAAATGAATGAAGCCTTTTCCTACTGGCAAAGTGCCATCTACAATTCCTTTGCTTCATACAGGTACTTGATTTGATTAAAACTAATTCTAATGTTCTCTGTATTATTCATGAATATGGAATAATTAAGAAACATTTCTATAACTAGTTGCTTTGCATTAATATAATTTAAAAAACTTTTAAAACTTTTTACCTCCTGTGGGGTACAAAAAGTAAGCCCTCATTTCTTTTAATATAAAGCATAAAAGAACTGTGTTAAACTAGGGAATTATTTTAATAATTATTTTAAGATATTTTAAAACTATTTAGTCTAGTATAGTATTAATTTAATTGAAATGATCCTAATTCAAAGTAATCAACTGTTTCTTTTCTCCTAATCAAAAGAGTAGAAAATTCAACTTCTTTTACTCATAGCATGCTTTTTTCCTTTTCCATTGAATTTCAAATTAAATTGTGTCAAATAGGAAAATTGAATCTCATTTTGCTTTTGGTGTGATGTACTAAATTATGAGATAGTCTGACTTTCCCACAAGTAAACAAAAGGAATACTTCTGAATGTGTAAAGTTTTTTTCTTAATTTTTAAATTGTTTATTTGTATTGTCTAAGGAAGATAAAAATGCTGATTGCTTGATAGTCTCGGGACCAGCAACAATGAAGTAAAATAACAGAAGCAGATGTTTATGGTATCAAAGAGATATTTTAAAACTCTAATCTACTGAATATTGAGGAATTCAAATACTTCTATATATTCTTCCTAGAAAGTGGAAGACTGTTGCGTGGCACGAATAAGATGAGAGGGAGAGAAAGAAAGAGGATGAGAGGGAAGCAAATAAGAAAACATCAGGGTTTAAATCCTAGCTTCGGCACTGTTAGCTGAATGATCCTTTTATTCAGAGAACACTTAACTAAGTGCTCATTAGGTACTGGGCACTGTTCTATGACTCGGTAAACAAAATCTGTGCTTTTGAGAAGCTAACATTCAACTGGGACACAGGAACAAAAGGAACAAACAGACATGGTACTACTCACCACGAACAAAGACAAAGTGGCCTAGGAGCTTAGAAAGTGACAGACAGGTAAGGACTCTGAGGAAGATGCAAAAGGCCTCTCCCATACCTACCTGCCTGGGACAGTAAAACATCTACTGTGGCTCCATGGCATTGAACAGGGGAGGACGGGAGGACCCGGAGCCACAGAAGCAACGACAAAGCAGATGGTACACAGCTTTCTGAATGTGGGGCTTTATCCTGAGGGGCAGGAGAAACTTGTGGAGTTATGTAGAAGAGAGCAGCCTCTCCACTCAGAAAGTACCTGGGTGTTAGCTATATATTTATACTTATAAATATATATTTATATATTTATTTTCTTTTTCCTTCTTTCATTCCTCCTTTCCTCCATCTCAGTTGTCCTTTCCTTGTGAGCTGATTATACTACTAATTTCTTTTAGTTCATTGAAAAGATTGGATGGTGCTTATATTGGCTGATTAATTTCGCATGCCTGTATTTTATAATCTGAGCAACTGCTTTGAAGACAACAATTTGCAATATATTAACCATTGTTAATTCCTTATTATCCTGTATCATCATTTTTATTTTTATTTTTCTCTATTTAAATTAAAATTTAAAAAAAAGAGAAAGTTTGGTGCTGTGCACAGATGAGAGTGCAGTGGGGGCAAGATTAAAATGAGGGCGGCACATTGGGAGGCTGCTGCAGCGGTTCAGGCAAGAAGTGTCGGTGACTCAGACTGCAAGAGGAGAGATAGAATTGTCTGAATTCTGGATTTAAAAATTTTTAAACAACAGAACACACATGGTTCATTTAGAGAGGGGACACAGTCAAGACAGAAAGAAAGTATGATTCCAACAATTCTGACACTAACAATTAGATAAATGGCAATGACATCTACTAAAATGTATAACAACAGAAGAGATGGAAGTGTTTTGGTTTGTTTTAAAGTGGGAGACAGTATTCAGTTGCTTTGGACATTTCTAAAGGTATACGGATCAAACATCTAAGAGTAGACGGGTCAAACATCTAAGAGTAGACGTCAGCTAAGTCACTGGATATATAAATTTGAAGACACGAAAAACTAGTGCTATAATTAAAAAATTTGGAAGTCATCTATGTGCAGATGGTATTGGAGACAATGAAGTGCATGTGACACCTAGAGAATAAAATTTTAGGTATAAAAGAAATTTTATAGGTTGAAGAGAAGAGAAATATTAAGTCAGAGTACAGATGGCCAAAGAGGTGGGAAAATCATAGGAGAGGAAGATGTCACAGAAACGGAGGAAAGAAAGTTTCAAGTTTCAGCCTAGATAGAATCATAATTTACTACCAAGGGATTGACAAGGGCTGAGAATTGCTAATTGGATTTGGCACTGTGCAAGTCACTGGTAACCAACAGCAAAGGTTTCAGTACAGTAGAAAGCAGAAAAGTCTGCTGAGGCTGAGTCAAGAAAGGATGGCAACAGAGGAAAGCAAGAAAGGTCAAGATAGCTAGTCTTTAGTACAGAACACACACAATTATACAGATAAAGACCTTTTACTTCTGATGATAGTAATTTCTTATGGCTATTGATAATTTGGTATCTATGTAACTTCTATAGGTAGAAAATGATAAATGAAGTCTATATGGTTTATGTGACATGCACTCCCAACTCAAAGCAGCATTCTGCGTCCTGTGCACGGCTTCTATCAGCCTTCTTTGGACCTGATCACCTCCCAGAATCAACCAGTCAGTGAGTTTCCGGCCTTCACTGGTTTTTTGAGGTATGTAATTCCTTAGATACTGCAGCTTCGCTCACATCTGATTCCAACAGGAATGCACCCTAACCCTTCTTAGTCATCCATACACCATTAAACATCCTATCAGAGGGAACTTGCCAAATGGGTTTCAGATACCTGAAGATGTTGATGTACCTCCCCAAAGTTATGAACTTACTAAGTCCAAGGGACATACTAAGTTATTTTATCCATTCCTGCTATTCTAGAGCATTAAGAATTGAATTAAAAAGCACATGAA